>JAQZBX010033364.1:0-25423 GCA_029593785.1 Cabassous unicinctus | reverse complement strand
ACTGGTTCTTTGAGAAAATTAATAAAATTGGCACATCCTTAGCCAGAGCAAAAAAGAAAAAAGAGAGAAAATGCAAATAAATAAAATAAAAATGAGAAAGGGAATATCATCACTAGTCCCTCAGAAATAAAGTATATCGTAAGAGGAAACTTTAAAAAATTGTATGCCACAAGATGGATAATAGGTGAAATGGACAAAATTCTCAAAATATGCAAGCAACATACATTGATGAAACAAGAAATTTATGAACCCAATAGATCAATCATAAGTATTGAGATTGAATTAGTCATCAAAAACCTCCCAGGCAAGGAAAGCACAGGACCAGATGAATTCACAGGTGAATCCTTATAATCATTCCATAAAGAACTAACTTGAATCCTGCTTAAAGTATTCCAAAAAATAGAAGTGGAGGAAATATTACCTAACTCATTCTATGATGCCAACATCACCCTAATCTTAAAGCCATATAAAGGCACCACAAGGAAAGCAAACTACGGAACAATCTCTCTAATGAACATAGACGCATAAATTCTCAACAAAATATTGCAAATCATAATCAGGAACACAACAAATTATACAACATGATCAAGTGTGTTTTATCCCTGGTATGCAAGATGGTTCAAGGAAAATCAATGTAATAGACCTTATTAATAGACCAAAATATATAAGTCACACAGTCATCTTTATTGACACAGAAAAAGCATTTGACAAGATACAGCATCCTCTCTTGATTAAAAAAATACATTTCTAAAGAAAGTAATAGAAGGAATTTTCCTCACCATGATAAAGGATACATATGATATACCCATAGCTGACATTATACTCAATCTTGAAACGTTAAAGAATTTTTCTTTAAAGTATGAAACAAATCATAGATATCCATTGTCACCAATCTTTAACATCATGTGAGAAGTACTAGCTCAATCAACAAAGCAAGAAAAAGAAATAAAAGTGATATAAATTGGAAAGGCGGAATTAAAATTTTCAGTATTTGCATTTGACGTGATCCTATACAAAAAATCCTGAAAAATCTACAACAAAGTTTCTAGAGCTGATAAACAAGTTCAGTAAAATGACAGGATATAAGATCAATAAGCAAAAAATCAGCAGCATTTCTGTACATGAATGATAAGTAATTTGAGGAGGAAATGAAGGAAAAAATTCCATTTACAATGATAAATAAAAGAATGAAATACCTAGGAATAAAATTTACTAAAGATATAAAGAATCTGTACACAGAAAATTACACAATATTGTTAAAGAAAATCAAAGAAGACCTAAATAAGTGGAAGAATATTCCATTTTCATGGATTGGAAGTCTAAACATCATTAAAGTTTCTGTCCTACACAAATACAATTACAGATTAAATGCATTCCCAATAAAAATTACAACACCTTTTTTTTTTTTTTTTTTACAAATTTGAACAGCCAGTTATGAAATTTATTTGGAAGAGCAAGTGGCCTGAATAACCAAAACCATGTAGAAAATGAAAAATGAAATTGGAGGAATAATGTTACCTCATTTTAAAGTGTACTACAAAGCTACAGTGGACAAAAGTGCATGTTATTGACACAAAGATAGTCTTACTGACCAATGGAACTGAATTGAGAGCTCTGATATGGATCCTTGCATATGCATTCAACTCATATTTGACAAGGCCACCAAGCCCACTCAACTGAGACAGAAAGGCCTCTTCAACAAATGTTGCTGGGAGAACTGACTATCCATATCCAAAAAATGAGAGATGGTCACCCTCTCACATCCTATATAAAAATTACTTCAAGATGGGTTAAAGCCTTATATATAAGAGCCAAGACCATAAAACACCTAGAAGATAATAAAAGGAAGTATCTACAAGATCTTGTAGTAGGAAATGGCTTCATAAACTTTACACCCAAAGCATAAGCAATGAACAAAAAAGTAGATAAATGGAATCTCCTAAAAATTAAAAATGTTTTATACTTCAAAGAAGTTTGTCAAAAAAGTTAAAGGCAGCCTACTCGATGGGAGAAAATATTTGGAATCTACTTTTCTAATAAGGGTCTAATATCCAGCATATATTAAGAAATCCTACATCTTTAAAACAAAAAGACAACCCAATTAAATAATGGGCATGAGATTTGAATAGACACTTTTCCAAAGAAAAAATACATGTGGCTAAAAAGTACATAAAAAGATGCTCACCATCACTAGCTATTAGGGAAATGAAAATCAATACTGCAATGAGATATCTTACACCTTTTAATTTGCTGTCTATTAAAAAAACAAACAGAGAAATACAAGTGTTGGAGAGGATGTAGAGGAAAGGAAACCCTCATCTACTACTGGTGGGAATGTAGAATGCTGCAGCCATGGTGGAGGATGGATTGGTAGTTCCTCAGGAACCTAACTAAAGAATTGCCATATGAGCCATCAATCCTAGACCTGGGTTTATACTCAGAAGAATTAAAAGTAGGGACATGAACAGATAAATGCACACCAATATTCATCGTGGACTATTCACAATTGCCAAAAGTGGAAGCAACCCAAATGTCCATCAACAAATGAATGGATAAACAATTTGTAGTATATACATGCAACGGAATATTACTCAGCTGTAAGAAGGAATGAAGTATTAATATATGTGACAAAATGTATGAATCTTAAAGGCCTTATGTTAAGTGAAGTAAGCCAGTCACTAAAGGACAAATACTGCCTGGCCTCACTGATATGACCTAAGCATATTGAGCAGACTTACAGAGCTAGAGTATGGAAGATAGATTAGCAGAAGGAAGAAAGGGAGTAGAGTGTTGTGCACAGATGCTAAATGTGGGCAAAATTTATAAGGGGGAAAGGAGGGATTTGACAGTGGATGGGGGAAAAGGTTGTGCAGGCATGGGAATGGGGTCCATGGTGCTGGAAATTGAGGATGAACAGAGTGGAAGGATTGTGTTGGATTATCGATAGAACTGGGGTGGAGCCTGGAGGCAAGAACAGTTGAGATCTGTAAAGTTTTAGGTATGTGGTTGAATCTACAATGGTGGGAATGTGTTTTTTTTTTCTTTTTGCAAATATGTCATGGGAGGGTCAACATTGCAGGGTGTCAGTGGTGAGGGGCTATGTGGGAATGGGTGCAACTGGGGCATGATTTTATGGAATATGAATGTGTTCATCTTAACACAGTGTGTTTTCTCACTGGGTGGAAATCCACACAGTAAGCAAGAAAATATTAAACTCTTATTCTGGGGATTCCTGCTACATTCTCAAATAGAGGGACAAGAATCACCTGGATATATAGACAGTGCCTAATAAAAGAAAACAGACCAGTACACCAAGCCCTCAATATTATTGTATGTAATTATGAAACTTATTTTTCAAAAATTGAAACTTAGTAGTTAACATAAGTTCCAAGAGGAGGGGAAGGGAAAAATAGGTGAAATATAGGGAATTTTTAGGGTAATGGAACTATTCTGCAATGACAGATGCAGACCATTATATATTTTGTCAAAACCTATAAAATTGTACAGTGCAAAATGTAAATCGTAATGTAAACCATTGACTATGGTTATTAACAATACTGCAATAATTGCTGATCATTTATAACAAATGTAGCACATTCAAGTAAGATGTTATTTATAGGGGAAAATGTGAGAGGGGGAAGGATGGGGTATATGGGAATCCCCTATATTTTCTGCATGACTTTCTGTAATCTCTAGCTTCTTTGAGAATAAAGTGGCAAAAATCAGACTCTGGGGAACATACAGAAAAAAAATTCTATATAGGTAAAAGATAACAGACATTATGGTGATGAAAGGCAGAATGAAAAATAAATTTTTACTTTGTTTTTTTGGGGGGGAGGTTTTGGATTGCAGAAGGGTTGTAACTGTGGCAGGGAATGTCACTGGTATGGGGTATTGGTGGTAGGTTGATGTGGGGGCTGTGCACGTGGGGCATGCCTCTACAGAATATGAATGTATCCATGTGATCATGGGTGTTGTCTCAACAGTTGGAGTCCCACACAATAACTGATGGAATATTGAATTTCCATCCTGGAGAGTCCTGTTACATTCTGTAATATAGTGGCAAGAATCTCTGTATGGGCAGTGCCTAGTGAAGGAAGACAGACCACTAAGCCAGGCCCTTGATATTGATACCTGTTCTTATGAGCCTTGTTCTTGTGAAATTGAAGATTAGCTTTGAAATACATATTGCCTAAGAGTTACCTCCTTTGTTGCTCAAGTGTTGTCTCTCTCTGAGTCAAACTCAGCATATTACCTCACTGCCTTCCCCCCAAGTCTGGGGCATGCCTCCCAAGAATGGGTTTCCCAGGCAAAAAGGGATTATTACCAAGCACAAATTAGTGATGCATTTGGAAAAATAACTTGACCAAAAGGGAGAGATATTAAATACAAATGAGTTTTTATTACTAACAGATTTCACAATGAGGCAGAAGGTCATTCTAGACGTTACACTTATGCCCATCTGAGGAGGATCTCAATTACTGTCACAGTAAACAATGCCTCAACCAGGGGTGCTACTGTGGACCCTAAATACATTTTGACACTAAAGGCAGGTCAGATAACTCTGGGAAATTGACACCCAGTCTGAAGGCCTTACTCTGGAATATATGATGACCTATCTCCCCAATGTATCAGAATTAGAATCAATCATAATTTCCCTACACCTGTTTCTTTTCTCCTTTTATTTAATCCTATAATTAGCACTGTACCTATTAAATATATGTCCCACTGACTTTTAATATTCTGGCTGTTCATATGCTGGTTAAGTTCTGAATCTCAGCAGAGTTTCAGCCAACACCTACTCTCCAGTTCATCAGACTTACCCAGGACATCTAACAAAAGGATGATGATGGACAACTCCAAGCCCCCAAAACAGAGAGTAACTACAATTGCAAGCAAGAGAGTTCCATCTATCTGCCCCATGGGATCTAAGCCCCCTCTCAGTCAGGAGCAGAATGGGCATCACCATCTCAAAATCCTCAAGATTGAGAAATGAACCCATATAAGGGGGATATGCAACTATGGACTAAAGTAGACTTATTATTCTAATAATGGAAGAATTTTTAATATTGATATAAAGACAGTGGATACCAGAGGTTCTTAGGGAAGGGAGAGGGAAGAATAGGTGTAAGTTGGGACATTTTTTGGACAATGGAATTGTTCTGCATGATATTGTAATGATGGATCAGGCCATTGAACATTTTTTCACAACCTATATAACTGTGTGGTGCAAAGTATAAAACATAGTGTAAACTATAGCTCATGGTTAGTAGCAGTGCTTTGATATGTGTTCATCGATTGTAACAAATATATCATATTAATGAAATATAGTGTTAATTAGGGAAAGTATGTACAAGGAGGATTGTGATATATGGGTATACCCATATATCACAGTGCTTTAATTTGCTAGATGCTGTGAAAACAATATACCAAAAATTGGCTTTTCCAATGGGATTTATTAGGTATAAAACTTCCATTTCTGAGGCTGTGAAAGGTCCAAATGAAGGCATCATCAGAGATGCTATCTCACTGAGCTGCAGCTGTGGGCCATCAGGCACAGGGCAGCATCTGCTCCTCTCTCCACTCTCCTCTGGGCTTCTTTGCATTTGGCTTCTGGCTAAAATTATTTCCTTAGCTTTAGGGGCCTTCTATCTCAGTTTCTGAGTTCCTCTCTGTCTCTGCAGCTTTTTACTGTCTGTGGCTTTTCATTCCTCTGTTTATAAAGGACACCAGTAAGAAAATTAAGACCTACTCTGGCTTCTGCAATCTAATCAAAGGCCATTACCTGAAGTATTTTATTCAAAAGTTCCCACCTACAGTAAGTTTACCTATACAGTAATGGATCACCTTTAAGAACAGTATTTTAAGTGGTCTACAAGAGATTCAAAGTGCCACAGGCAGCATCAAAATTTGCATGCCAAATAATCTGTATTATATGTGACCAAATAATCTATTTTGATTTAGACATTGGGTGCTAGATCCCTATAAACAATAGCAAAAAACTCAAAATAGAATTTGATAATGTTACCTCTCCATGGTAAAATATATGAATGACTAGATTATTTTTCTCTTTGGTAAGGTGGGCAAGGTGAGGATTTATTAGGAAAAAGCAAAGAAATCCCTTCAGATTTTTGGAAACCACAGCATTTTGTTAGAGGATGTTTTACTGTGGTGTTAAAATTTGCCAAAAGTTATTAGATAGAATAAATAAAACTTTCATGAATTAACTGTAAATATTGTCTTAAAAAAAAGAATTCTTAAAAAAATTGTTTTCAGTTTATTATATCCATCCTGAAAATGTGTAGGGGTGAAAAATTAAAACATTTATAACTTACTCTAAAAGAAAGATATTAAGAAAGATAAAATAATGATGGATAGATATATGGAAAGAAGGATGATGCATAAGTATGTATACAATAACACAAATTAAGCAAAAATGTTCATGGTACAATAGGAAATAAATCAATGGGTATATAAGTGTTAATTGTACAGTTATTTCATATTTAATATATTTTTAAATTGTAATATAAGGAGAAGTAGAAAACATCATAATATACTAAAAACACTTTTAAAGAAATATAGCAAGTCCTCTACAAATTTATAAAACAATTTCTAATAATTCTCAGGGGATTAACAACAAATTTCAAATGACACCAGATTCAAGTAATAAAAATAAGAATTCTCCATAGCAAACTCAAGGATGAAACCACATTTTTCATCAAAATTAACATTTAAAGCATTTTCCTTATTACCATCTTATAGGCAATTTGTAATAAGTACAATTTTTAAATTTAGAGGCGCTTTAATAGGAAAAAAACAGTCAGGTACTAATAACCTTGTAAATGTGGCATTGTTTTAAATGGGAAAATATGTGTTGAGTGAATAAACACAAATAAACAGGTATAATAATGAGTACTTCATTTGAAATATTTTGTCAAGATCTCATCCATATGTAGTATAATGCTAAATTTATATATATATATATATATTCCTAATTTTATATACCCATGAAAACTGGTCTGTAATAATTATGTGTCATTTTCTGTTTTCTGCTGTTTTATTTACTTCTTTGATATTTTCCATATTATTGATTTGAAAAAAAGATTGCTTTGATTTAGATCAATAGAATTAAATTCCACATCCATGTTAAGACCCAACAATCATAAATGCATAAAGGCACCTAGTAATAATTTATCTTTTGTAATATACATTTATTCCATATCTATCTATCTATCTATCTATCTATCTATATCTAGTAATATATCTTTCTATTGTATGTAGGGGTATGTGTGTATCTGTGTGTGTGTGGTAATTGATTTTAGTAACAGGTAATTTTATTTTTATCTTGCCTCTTTGAAATATTTTAAAATATAAAGAAAAAATTTAATGGACAAAATTGCTGAAATATCCTTAAGATACTTAACAAAGAACAAATACAGAATATGGGTGAGACAAATACATGGCAGAAGATAGAATGAAATGACTATATGAAGGGATTTTGAATAAATAGATAAAATGAATTACTCTTTTAGAGTAGAAGTCCTCATCACTCTACTTGACCATAAGACATGATTCCAAATTCAAAAAGCACCATAAAAAAGCTAAAAGTATGTGAAACAAAGAAAAAAATGAATAAGAATATTGAAGTTATCTGTTTGTTTTTAGCAATTATTTGTGAGTAACTATGACCCTTTCTCATATCATTTTTATGACATTTAGGTGCTTTCTCCATGTGTACCTTCAAGTCAATTCTTCCAATTTACTTTTTCCATATATAACATTGCTGTAAAAATGAATTCTTTTATAATACCACAAATCACAGGCAGCCCATACTCTCAAATTAGTCTTTATATATGAAAAAAGAAAACAAAAACACAAACTAGGGTTATCAAGTTTATGAATATACATGCACACAAAAAATCCAGATAGTTGAATTAACTAATGAAAAAGGACTTTTCATAGAAATTAAGAGGATATTAAAAATACCCCAAATTGATAAGCTCAGAGGAATATATAATCATATATATGGGTGTATCTATTTATCTACAGGTGTATATATATTATAAACAGACACAAACAAACATAAACACACACACACACACATTTAAAACAAATATGCATATTTAAAGGAAAACTTGTAATATAAAGGAGTAATCAGAGCAATACATTTTTGAGACTTGACATATATTATGTCAAAATAAATCAAAAAGAGGAGAGAAATAATTGTATATAAAACTTAAAGACATACAAAGATCTCTGAGGCAGTTTCTAATTATTTTATAAATCCCTCCAAAAGGGAAAGATTGTGACTGATCCATACCTATGTGTATGAGACCCATTTGTTGGACTACATGGATGTGGTGTGGTTCAGGTTGAGTCACCACCCTCTTGGTAGGTCTGAATATAAATGGAGACACAGAGAGATAGGGGGAAAGGAAGCTGTCATATTATATTGATCCTATAACATAAGAGAGAGGTCTGCAGGAAAGCAGAAGCCCCAAGGCCCAAGGAGAGAGGAGCTATATGCCTGGTAGCTCAAAGCCGATCTCAGGAAGAAAGTGGAGCAGACAAGACTGGTAATGGAGGCCCAAAAAGAGACAAGACCTATGCTTGGTTGCCCACAGTTGAGCCCCAGTAGACAGTAGTATCTGCAGAGGAAGGAAGGGATTGGTAGTCATCTTCACCACATGGCTGGATGCTAAGATCAACAGTAGCTGATTCTGGTTAGAAAGTATCTCAGATAGTGCCTCAATTTGGACATTTCACAGCCTCAGAACAATAAGCATTCCCCAAATAAACGTTCCATTATAAACACCAACCCATTTTTGGTACTTTGCATCAGTAGCCCTTTGCAAACTAAAGCAATCATCATATGAAAAGGGGAAGAAAATGGATACATAACAAGGAAGACTAAGTAAAATCACTGTATGGAAAGAAAAACAAAACAGAGAAAGGGAGAAAATAATATTACAAAGTTACTATTGCTAAGAAGTATGAGAGACCATCATTTAAAAGGAGATACATACAAAAAAAAAAGGAGATACAGGGTGTGACAGTTTGAGATTATTTTTGTGAATCCTAAAAAGAGAAAGATTGTGTCTGTAAACTAATGTATTCTTCTAGGTATGATGCCCTTTGGTTATATTTAATTTGGTGAGGGGCCTCTGATTAAGTTTACTTGATAAAAGTTAATTTAAGGCTTCTGCTTTGGCTACATCAGTCAGGTTTAACTCAGGTTAAGTTGCTACCCCCTTGGTGGGCTAATATAAATGGACACACTCAAGAAGACAAACAGGAAGAGAGTTCTGTCATTTTTGATCCTGGGGCACCAGGAAGAGATGAGACATTCACCTGATATTTTGCAACTGAGGGAGAGCAAGCCCAGAGACACAAACCCTATGCCAGCCTACAGCTGAGATCAATTAGAAGCTGGACCCTTGTAACTTTAAGAGCAATAGGAAACCCTGAAAGAAAAGACCAGTCAGAGATCAGTGGCCATCCTGCTTTAACATGTGGCAACTGTCTTTGGTGAGAAAGCATCCTTGACTTGGACTATTTAGGCCCTTGTAACTGTAAGATGTTCCCCAAATAAATACCTTTTGTAAAAGCCAACAGATTGCTGCTACTTTCCATCAGCATCCCTTTGGCAGACTAATACACAGAGGATAAAATTTTTTACATATTTAGCCATGATATGTGAAACCCCAAAAATATGTAAAGATCTTAAAGAGAAGATCTTAACCAGGAAAATACGAATAAGATCAAGAGGACCAAGAAAGTCATAAATGTCAAGTAATAAACACTTTAATGCTCACTTACACTTTCTTAGGATACTACATGAATGAAGTGACCCTGAGAGATCTACTTCAAAAGAACACTGAAGGAAGGAATTGGCATGATATTTATACATAGGCCTATAATGCCAACATTCCAAATTAGCAAAGGAGGATGTGAAGTTATTGGAGAAAGACTACTAGAAAATTGATTTTCATACAATAGATGAGGGTAGGTGTAAGAAATTAGATATTTCAAAGTAAGTTTTCAGGTAAGTAAAAATTTAAAAAATATTAGAATGATATAAAAAAGATAATATATAGACCAGGTTATATTTACCTCCTAAACATACAAGACTTAAATATTAGAAATTTAATATATAAATCCATGACAAAACTTAAAGGAAAAATATTCTTAGAATCATTGCCATGAGGGAAGTCCTATTTCTCTTGCAAAAAATTATTCATATTGAAAAATTTTACCAAATAAAACAAATTGAAAATCCTTATTCTGAAATAAATCATTGAAAAATACACTTTGTAAGGTCAACACTCATAGAATTAGAATATGCACGACATCAGCATTCTTTGATAGGGAACCAGACCCCTTTTACCCCCAAAAAATTGCTCTAACCACCATTTTGAAGTAAAATAGTGAGACAAGAAAACAAAATAAATATAGAGTTTTTAAAAAAAGTAAAAGAATAGAAAATAGCAGCAGTTACAATTCATATTTTGGAAGATGAAATGATATGAGAAAGTTATTGGAACAGTGTTTGCAGAGACAATTGTTTGCACAAAATCAACAAAGAAACATAAACATATATAAAACAATATTATACTAACACATATCTCATTACAGATAATGGAAATTTGTTTACAGTCTCTTTTATTCCTGATTAATCTAGGTAGGAGTTAATCAAACACATTGCTCTTTCAAAAGAAAAACTTTTTCTTTGACAAATTTTCATGTTTCTTGTATATTTTCCATATCATTACTTTCTACTCTTTCCCTTTTCTATTCTTTTTCTTCAACTTAATGGAGGCTCATTTTGCTAATCTTTACTTTGTTTCTTGAGTTGTAAATGTTAGTCATTATGTGTAGTAAATACTTTTCTAATATTAGCACCTAAATATTTGAACTTATCTCCATGCACTGCTTTATTTCTATTAGACCAAATTTCATATATTGTAATGTCATTATAATTCAATTGAAAATATAATTTAAAATTCCTTCTTATTTCTTTTTAAAATTTTATACTGAAAGAGGCTTTAGATTACAAAAAGTTTTCATTGAAAGTAGAGAGGGATTCCCATATAACCCACGCCCTCCACTTCCCCCATTATCATCTTTCATGTGTTTAATACATTTGTTAACATTATGATCACATATTAAGGCATTGTTAATAAATGTGTTCTATAGTTTTCATTATAGTTTACACTTTGCACTGAACAATTATATAGGTTTTGACAAAATGTACAATGGCCTGTATCCATCATTGCAATGTCATGCAGGAGAATTCCAATGTCCTAAAAATGCCCCATGTTAAACCTATTCATCTCTTTCCCTGCCCCTCAGAACCTCTGGTGGCCACTGTCTTTATATCAGTGATACAAATTATTTGATTGCTAGAATAAAAATAAGTCTAATTTGATCCATAGTTGCATTTCCCCCTTACATGAGTCCATTCTGCTATATTGAGGATTTGTGGATGGTGATGCCCACTCTGCTTCTGTTTGAGAGGGAGCTTAGATCCCCTGGGGCAGAAGGATGGAAATGTCTTGTTTGCAGTTGTAGATATTCTCTGTTTCTTGGGATGGGCATTGTCCATCATCATCCTTTTGTTAGTTGTCCTGGGTGATTCCAATGAACTGGAAAGTAGGTGTTGCAACTATGCAGAGATTCAGGGTTCAACTGGCATATGAACAGACTGAAGATTTAAGTCTCCAGGATATATATTTAATGAGTATAGTGCTAATTATAGGTTCAAATAAAAAGGCCAGAAGAACCATGTGTAAGGAAAATATAAATGAGTCTAATTCTATTACACCGGGGAGCATATATTCCAAAGGAAGGCTCACTGAGAGAGTGCTGAATTCTTCACTATGTCAGCCTTGTTTATATTGTCTAGCTGTCTCTAGAATCCTTAGGAGCTCCCCTGTTTAATGCACTGTTTATTGTGGCAGTCAATGAGATTGTCTGGAAACATGCATAAACATAACCTCTAAAATGACCTCCTGACTCACTTTGAAATCTCTTAGCCAAGAAAACTCATTTGTATTTAATATTTCCCCCTTCATTTCAAGTAACTTTTTCCTTAATGCATCACTAGTTGGTGCTTGGTAATATTTCCTTGGTGCCAGGGAGGCTCATCCCAGGTTGGCATGTCCCATCCCAGAAGGAAGGTAAGAAATGTATATGCTGTGCTTTTCTTAGAGATAGGCCACATTTGAGCAACAAGGAGGCTTTCAGGAGGTAATTTTAAGCAATAGATAGTACTAAGTTTTAATTTCACAAGAACAAGTTAACAAGTACAAGCATCAATATCAAAGGCCTGGCATAATGATCTGTCCTCCTTCACTAGGCACTGCCCATGTTCTTAGGGGATTCTTGCCACTCTTATTAGAGAATGTAGTATGACTTCTTATATCTTTTTGAATCACAGACTGTTCAAATGTATTTTGCTAATATCCAAAATGTTTGTATTAAAATCTAACCTAATTGCATTGTGGTCAGAAAAAATGTTCAGTGTAATTAATTCTTCTAAAATTCAGGGAGACTATTTTACTGGTTCAATATGTCATCTCATCTTGGTATATTCCCATACAAAGTGCTAATTAAAACCACAATGATATTCTAGTAAAACCTTTAGAATTTCTGAATTTAACAACTCTGGTAACAGCAAGGATGATGATGGGACTGCTGTAAATAACTGACCATTAAGTTCATGGTAAGCTTTTTACAAATTTCACCAGTTTCTTATAAAACTAATAATCATCAAACTTGTGAACCTATGCAATCATTCTTCATTAAATACCCAATGATAATGAAAATTCATATAAAATAAAACTTGTACAAGAATGTCCACAGACTTATTCATAATAACAAAAATTTTGGGTATGACATAGCTTTCTATCAATGGAAAATTGACAAACAACCTGCGCCATATTTCTAGAATATAACATTGCTCCATATTTTAAAAGAAGAGATATCCCTAACTACATGGATGAATCTCAAACCCATTCATATGAGAATGGGAAAAAAGACTTTAACAGAGAGACTATTGCATGGTACAATTTATATAAGTTGTTGGACATCAAAATTGGACATGTGGTAAAATATGTGATTAAATAAATAGATTAGTTGTTATCTTTTAGAAGGTGAAGTATGAAAAATAGACATGAGAGTAAGAGGCTAGAGAAATGTTGGGGCAGATGGTAGTATGCCATAAATATTTAGGGGCTTGTGTAACCGGGGTTTTCTATTTTTCAAATTTTATTGAATAATTAAAACTTACATTTCAGGCTTTCAACTATGTAAATTATGTCCAAATCAAAACAAAACATACTCAAATAATTAACTGCAATTTATTATATGTATCCTAAAGTGTTTATGGGTGAAGATTACTGATGTATGCAACTTATTCTGACATGCAAAGAAATTTTAAAGACAAAGAAAATTGAGGACATTGTTAGAACAATGGCTATATTTATAGATATATGATAATACAATGATAACATAATGCTCATTTACAATATAAGCTAAAGTGGATATATAAATTTTCATAGTATGATTTTTTCACCAGTACTATATATTTAAATTTGTTACTGAAATGAGAGAATTTACAATTCATAAAAAATAACAATTTAACATCAAATTTATTGCATATTTATAAAATAATCTCTGTGATTTTCAAAGGAAGTGCAGCAAATTCCTTATGATGCCACTTCAAATGATCAAGAGTAATAATTCTTTGTAATACAATATAAAGAATGAAGCCAAAATTAACTTTAAAAAATGTAGCATTTTAATTTATTTTCTTAATGTTTTCTTAAAACAAGGGAAAATAAAGTTTTGAAGTTAAATGGATTTTAAAGGAAAATAAATGTATTAAGAAAAAATGATTGCCTTAATGCCACCAGAAATCATACAAGGCATTAAAGTACTTTTCTTTGAAAAACATAAACTTACTTGCCAAATTTGTCATTCAATAATGTCATTTGAAAGTGCTGGGCAATTCAATTACACAGTAAATATGTGAGATAGATAAATAAGGAAATTGAGAAAGTAATGCTATTTTCTAAACTTCCAAATGAAAAGAAAACATTCTAAAACATTAGCTTGAAAGGAGAGATCTGGTCATATTAATGAATAACTTGAGCAAAGAAAGCTCTCAAAGAATAATTATGCATGCATTAATTGATACAACCCACATAGAATATAGTGTACCACTGTATCAATTGGGTTAAGTTTTGTAAAACCTGACTGAATCTCCAAAGTTCAGTACAGATCTACTTATTCATGATGCTTGTCTATTTTCTGTTAACTACAGATCTTCATATTGGAAGACAAGCTTATGGAGAACCATACACACAAGTGTCAAAGAAAAAACAGATTTTGGCAAAGATTATTCCAGCTTTTTAATTTAAATTTTCCTTCCTTTTTCATGTGTATTGAATAAGCTTGCTCCATGGTCAAACTTTTTATCAATGGGTCACTGGTATACTTTCTTCTTACTGGATGAGCACTATAATGTTAATCATAATTCAATCTTCTTCAATCACAATCTATTAAAATTAAAGCTTTGGATAGTCAACACTCAATAGGCATGCATTATGAGGATGAGACAATTTTTCTATTGTTGACTTCTGAGACAAGGGGTCATAAAATAATGCAGAATTTAAAGTCAGAAAAGTGATTAGATTTAAGGAAAGACAATTATTGTTATTGCTAAATACTTCACTTAGACGCTAAAATTATGCCTTGTTCCATCTATCCTCATGTTCAATAGTTACAATTTAGTTTAATTTCCCCATATGGGAGAATAACAGCATTGCTCCTATGCTTCTGGAACAAGGTTGTGCCTCTTTAACTGCTCAATATTTGAGAAGGAGTTCCTATTATGTTTTTAACCCTACTAAAGACATGGTACAGAATCATAAAACAAAAAGTGACTATAAAAACAAAAGCTGACCCCATGAGCTGAGTTTTACCAATCCACTTACACATAATGGTGTTTGCTGTTTCATGCACTGACAAAGTTAAACTCTAAATTTTCTTGTTTTAGCTGGATGTGAGGGGGTCATATTTCCAACCTTGGACAACAAATGAAAGAAAGCAATTAAATCTGAAACCACAAAAGTAACACATTAAAGTAGGGAAGAGTTGGAAAATGAAATTTGAGGTCACGTATAAATGCTCTATCACAGCATTAGGACTTGAATAAATGTACGGGTCAAATGGCTGAAATCCAAACACATTCCACCCAACTATTTATTCAAGATTAAATAAGCATGTAGAATAAGCATGATCATATCATATCACTCCTTAAAATCATTTATAGACTTTTAATTAAAGAAAAATAACCTTATCTTTTATCCTGAAAATGATTCTCTAAAATTAATAGTCAAGAACTACAAAAATTGCAATCCTCAGTGATAAAGACAAAGTGATGGTATTCATCAATTGATATTTATATATTTCAGAAGCAAACATATGAAAATTGGTGTCCAATGAGAAAGAGAATGAACATTAGGTAATAGTATATATGGAAACAGAAAGAGGGATTGATATTTTGACATCTCAAAATTTATAAAACGGAATCTTTGAGAGAGGGCATGAATATGTAATGCTGAATCCTGAAATGCTGATTTAGGTTTTGCTTACCCACATCGTAACACTGGCAGGACTCAGCTTTCAGCCAGATGCCTTTTGCAAGTTTAAAAATATTTGAGGGTGGAACATTGATGCCTGAGAGGAAAGAGACTTGCTACATGACATTAAGGGACCAAATCTAAATGTGGCCAGCTCTAATCCTACATATCATTAATAAAAGCTCACCAACCCTTTTTCCCCAAGGTAAGGAGATCCTTAGCAGATTGTAGTAGGAATTTCACTATTTTAAACAAACATCTCAAGACAGTAAATAATGGAACAAATCCAGGTTTTGAATAAGAAAGAAGATAAACATTTTAAAATGACTGCAAATGATCTAAGACAAGTAAGAGGACAGTGAGGCATTGTAAAACCTATAGTTAATATACTCAAAGACATAACAGATAACTTTGCATAGGTATTATGCTATCAGAAAAAAAATCAGAAATGTGAGAGTGCTAATGGAAATTACATGTGTAAATACCTAATTCTCAGCATTAAAATATCATTAAGATAATTTGAACATATTTGAAATTAATTTCTCACAATATAAAATTAAAATTCACATACATATATAATATACATTTAGTAAATGCTTGGCCTAATATAGGGATAAAAATGAATTTGAAGATTTAAAAATTACAAGGAAAAGAATTAGAAATATCATTCAGGATGGAGAAGCTTGTTTCTTGATTGACATAATTTACCTCATGAAGGGTATGTTAATTAAAAGCATACTTATAAATGCCAGTGTAGAGATTCATAAATCCATAAAATAAAATATCAAGTTGTAGACAGAATATAAAAAAGAAGAATAAATTGAACACTATTTTTTCTGGTTTCTGAATTAATGTGAAATTAAATGAGTATTAATTCCTTAATGCTGAAACCTTTGTAGATAGGAATTAAATTTTCAGTTATAAAATAGCTAATAACACTCTGTATGCTGGCTCAGCCTGTAAGAATCTGAATAATAAACTTTTTAATAATGAGAAGATATGTTTTTGTATCTTTTTTGGTGGAAAAATTGTACTATATAATATAAGCAATATGTGGTATTCAGCAAGCTAAATCCAATTCCACTTGTTGCTGCATTTCCATCTGTAGGTTAGTAAGAGAGACAAGTAAGGATATGTCAACCCTCTGTAACAAAGCTCCCCATGACTAGCAGATCTCAATCACTGACCAGTGACGGGAGATATGTTAAGTCCACCACCACTTTCTTGAGTTTGCATGTCCTAGTAGAAGAATCTGGCTCTCTTCCTGCCAGGGACCTATTTATGATCAAGGTGTGAGATGGATGTCATAAAACACATCCACCAGAAACATATTACCTCCAGCAAATAATATATACAAATGCCCAGGACAATAGGCAAAGGGTTATACTAACAGTATGCTTGTATACTATGCCACCAGGCTGACATACTTGGTCCTGAGCACAGGATACATTTGTGGGTCCCAGGGAAAGGTACCAATCCACAGTCTTCCCATGATGATTTTGGGGCTCCAATAGATAAGTTAAATATTTTTATGTGCTCATGATCCATTTCAGATGTAGAGCTACATGTCTGGAGCACAGAAAAAAAAAATTCTAATAAATGTCACTTACGTGCAACATTTAAAAAAACTAAGTAACATTCAAAGACGGTAACTAATAGGATCACTCCCAGCAGGTTGGTCAGGACTGCCTGGAGAATGGGCTGGAAACAGTTGCCCCTTTCATTTCCTATACCAAATTAGCTGAACACAAAGAAAGTCTGTATTTTTTTTTCAGTCTTGAGGAAGCCAAGAACTGCATTCCTTTACTTCTATATGGTATTTACAAGATGTCCATATTTATTTTAAAGCAACATTTTTTTTCTGGCATAGCTCTTTCATCTCCAGCTTGTGCTGTAAAAATATCCATCACTGTGAGAATTTGGAGGATAAAGGAAACTGAACTGTCTCTCTTGTGTTGGAACAGTACCAATGAGTTACATGTAAAATTAAATTTCTTGCTTATAATATTGAAAATTGTATGCACAATCTTTTTTCAGTTTATTATATTGATTCCAGGGAGCAGGATATGATCTGCCTGGTGAAAGACATAGGCAGATGTATAAAAGAGCCCAGGTTTGGGACTTTAGGGTATATTATACATTTTTCTTTACCTGGGTGATATTGGGAAACATATCCTAAGCCATATAACCCCCAACAAAGTGAGGGAAAGACTTTATGTAAATGATTTCCACATATAATAATGAGTTGAGCTTCCTTTAATGCCAGGGTTAGTGTAGTCCCTTTAAACTGCCAGATAGGTGGTAAATGGATAAGTCAGTCTTTTTAGTGAGTTGTGCATCAACACATTGCAAATCCCCATGATGTTTATCAAAAGACTATCTGGCCACGTTGTATGAACAGGATATATTTCAGGGCAGGTGGTATAGAAGGATCTTCAACCTTCTGGTACTGCTAAATAGTGTATTGCCATTGACTGGCCAGGTTAGCCATATACTTAATGTCTACCCAAGCACCTTTGTGATGTTCAAGTCCAAGGAGAACACTTGTGGTGTCCCATAGCCCAGTGGTACAGTTCATACTAAATTCCCCAGTGTGCCAGCTATAAGCACTTGACATTGTACATTGAGCTGCCTTGTCAGAAAGTGATTTTTTTTGTCCATAGTAACATTAAATTTAGGCTCAAGAGTACCATCTTCACAACCAGACCACAGTGTTAGATTACAATAGTCATTAGGAACCTCTCCCAGGAAAAGCTGGTTTCATGTTTGTAATACAGTAGGAGAAGTTCTACCCAAAGTTGGACAATATCTACTAGGGGTCCTTGAGTTTTGTAAGATGTATCCCATGTACAGTGGAGTCAATTGTACTTGTATATAGAGTGTTTTCTATGCACTGTTTCATCATACATCCTGCAGGTTGTGTGGTTCAACATGGGGAGGTATGATGTGGAGAGATGGCCTCAAATTGAATATTGATAAAGCCAGCAGTTGGTCTAGTTGGTAGCTTTAGCCAAAGCCTGTATCAACAGGGCCCATGGATGATGGATTTTTCCATCACTGTGATAGACTGAGAAAGAGACAATATTACAGACCCTACTCCCTTTACCTTCCAAGGGTGAAGATGCTCTTGCCCAACAACTTAAGGTAAGGAATGCCTAGGTATATCCACCCAAGCTTTCTATCCAAGCCCAAAGTTCATTGTCTCTCACTTTTACCACTTCTCTTAGTTCTTATCACACAGTCCAGAGAAAGAATTCCCATATTGAATAAAGTAAAAACAGCCTATAAATTTGCCCTCCTATACCAAAGTGTTGGTAAGACCAGGTTCAATGAGGACTACTAGTGTTCCAAAGTTTTGTCACATCTATCCCCATTCCCAGGGAGTTCCACAAGAGAAAGGAAACTGCAGACAACATCACCTAAATTTAGGAATTAGGGAAAGCTTGTATAATATTACTGGAACTTGGTCAATGAACCACTTCCAGAAGTGTGTTCCAGTGGGAAAAGAAAAAGTACAGTGGGTATACTGAGATTGGCATTCCGCAGGTGTAACCTAATCAGAAAATTGCCTCATCCTCTATCCCCTTTAACCTCAAATTTTTTAACATACACTGAAGTGACATGTTTCATTCTGCTGAATTGCAAAGTTCAATGCCTAAATAGTTTTTGTTAGATGAAGGTGAAAAACAGTAAGTTGCCTTTCTTCATGGCCTATGTGTCATTACAGTTTGAGTCTTGTATTTTGACATTTTTTTTTAACTTCATTTCAACTTCAAACTGTAAAACAACAGGCAAAAGGCAGCTTACACTTTATGAAAGCATTACTTTAATAAATCCTGTTATGGAGCATTTATTTTATTCAATCCTAAAAACAAAATCAATTGTTTCTCCAGTGTTCCAAAGGATGAATAAATGAGCTCAGATTAGTTAAATGACATTGCCAGGGTCTCCATGTTAACAAAGGAAGAGAAAGAAATGCTTTTTTGTATTCATATCCCATAAAATTAAATTCCATATTCTTTTTTTTTTGACCTTTATCATTGACACATCTTTGGTTGCTGCTACAAAAATATTACAATTTTATTGGTAACTATAGTCTATATGTTACATTAGTTGTATTTTTCCTGTGTATCACCATATTCTTAACACCTTGTAATATAGAAACATTCTTGTATTTGTACTAATAACAGCAATTCTCATCTACCACCAAAATCACTATATTATACAGTCCATAGATTATCCTCTAGCACTCTTTCAATTAATATTAACCTTCCTATAATACCTTTTCATCCACAATCACATCTATAAACCAGCAGTGTTAATTATACTTACTTTAATGTGTTACTGTTTACTCTATTCAATTCTACATATTTACAATCAACCTTTTCAAATGTCCTACATTCATTCAGTGTCAGCTCGAATTTCTCAAACCACATTCTCTCTCATACTAATCTTTCATCTATAGATTAATGACAAGAATTTACTGATAATATTTCATTCATATCTGTGAGACAATAAAATATTCATCATTTTGTGTCTGGCTTATTTCACTCAACATAAAATCATCAAAGTTCATTCATGTTGTCATATGTATTTCATATTCATTTATTCTTAGAGTTTAATATTATTCCATCATTTCTATATACCACATTTTGTTTATCCATTCATTGGTTGATGGACACTTAGGTTGTTTCCATCTTTTAGCAATTCTCAATAATAACAGTATAAATATCAGCATGCAAATATCTGTTTGTGTCCATGCTTTCAGTTATTCTGAATATATTCACAGTTGTGGGATTGACAGATCATATAGCAGTTCTATATTTTGCTTCCTGAGGAAACACCAAACTGTCTTCCTCAGAGGCTGTACCATTTTACCTTCCCAATGACATGTACTAGAAAAAGAACAAAAAGCAAAGCCCAAAACAAGCCAAAGGAAAGAAATGATAAGGAAGAGTGAACAAATAAATGAAGTTGAGAAAAAAAAACAGTACAAAGGATCAACAAAACCAAAATTTGGTTCTTTGAGAAAATTGACAAAATTAACAAAACTTAGATACACTGACTGTGTTAATCAGGGTTATCTAGGGAAATAAAACCAAAAGGAGTAAGTAGTATGAACTTTTATAAAATTCTCTCATGTCACCATGGGGATGCATAAGTCCAAATTTCACAGGGCATGGTGCAACCAGTGTCTCCTTGATGGGTTCCTAGGAGATGTTCCCTATCTGAAGTGAAGCTGGGAGATCTCTCTCTAAATGCTGAAATCACTTCCCCTTCTAAGGCCTTTAACTGATTGGATAAGACCTCACTTATTGCTGACAGCAACCTCCTTGGTTGAGTGTAGATTTAATCAACCATCTATGCAATCAACTCATTGATTATTAAAGTCCATGAAATGTATTTTTATTACATTTAGCCCAGTGCTTGTTTGACCAAACAACTGGGCACTACTATCTGGTTGAGCTGACACATTAGTCTAGTCACCACAGTGAAACCCTTGTTAACTTAGCAATCATACACATCATTTTAAACCATACTTAGGAAAGAAAGCAAAAATATTCTTTTTATGTACATATACAATGAACCTCAGAACAAAACAAGGAAGCCATATTCATGACCATTACAGTCCTCATTTCTGTAACTGGTCAGGTGGACAAGGTTCGCTATCTTCTTCCAATATCCATTCAATGTTCCTTTTACCCTCACCAAGCACCTCAGCTGGCCATTACTCTTTGCCTTCTGGAGTGACCCAAACTTTCATTCCTGAAGAATTTGAGCCATTGTTAGTCATGCTTAGTTTGGGTTGTTGCAATTTTCCATTGACTTTAATCACAATGCATGGTAGTACTCAGAGAAGCCCTAGGAGATTTCTTGTATCCAGGCAAACTCTTCTTTACCTCCATTATGTAGATGCAGTCCTATTTAGACTTGATAGTCAGGATCAATCACACCAACCAGCACAATAATTCCCTTCATTGCTTGTTGAATCGGAGGCATGAGGAGACCTAAATGGCCAGGGTGCAGCCTAAACTTCTTGTTCAATGGAATCATTGTTTTGTTCCCTCATGGAAGCACTCGTCCTTTTGGGAGTCAGGCATGTAGACCAGCAGAGCTTAAGGCTGCAAAGAAAAGGAAGCAAAAAATTTCTTATTGGATCACTTGGGGTAATAGTGAGTAGTGCTACTCCCATTTCCACTCTTGGTTGCTGGACCCTTGAACCATGACTATGGGAGAAATAGCAACATAGAGTGGATGCTGACTTAGAGCACAAACAGCTTCCTGGAGAACATTGCTCCAGCCCTGCAAATTATAATAAATTTCTTAAAAAGATACTTAGATTACATTAATGTTACACCAAAATGGTAGGGATTCCCATATGCACAACCTCCCACTCCTCCACAACCTTCCACATAAACATCCTTCATTAGTGTGGCACATCACCTGCAATAGATATTCACATCTTGGAGCTTTGCCACTAAGTATGAGCCATAGTTCACATTGTAGACCACACTCTCTCCCACACAGTTCTGCATGTTATATGATGATATAAAATGGCCTATATCTGTCATTGCAATGTCACTCAGGATAATTCCCAAGCCTGGAAAAAGTCTCTGTATTACAACTGCTTTTCCCTCTCCCTGCCCCTAAAGCATCTGGTGGCCACTGGCTCCACATTAATGCTGTAATTACTTCCATTGCATGAATCACAATATGTCTATAACAGAATACCAGTAAGTCCACTCTAGCAATAGCTCTTCCCCCAATCCTGAGGAGTCTGAGATGGTAATGTCCACTCCACCTCCAAGTGAGAGGGGGTATGTATCTCATGGGTAAGATGGATGGGATTATCCTGCCTGCAACTGCAGATTCTCTCCATTCCCTAGGGTAGATGATGTCCATCATCATCTCCTCACCAGGTGTCCAGGGTGAGTACATTGAGCTGTAGAGTAGGAGTTGCAGGTCCACCAATATTCCGAGCCCAGCTGGCACATGGACAGCCCACATACTCGGATCTCTGGAAGTATACCTACAAACTACGGCAACACATATAGGTTTGACTAGAAGGGACAGAGGGACCATGTGCAGGGAAGACACAAAACTCTGGGGCTGTCTGCCCTGATATAGGACCTGGGTTTCTCCAGGGCCCTCAGGAGCCCCTCTGTTTGGGGTGTATCCACATTGGAAGCCTATGAGGTCCTATTGAGATGTGCATAGGCGTTAGCTCTGGGATGACCTCCTGACTCACTTTGAAGTCTCTTAGCCATATGAACTCATTTGTCTTTACCTTTTCCCCCTTTTATTCGAGGTCTTTTTCCAGTTGTATTGCCCATTGGCACTTGTTAGTAATCCCTCACTGCCAGGGAGGCTCATCCCCAGGAGTCATGTCCCATGCTGGGAGGAAGGTAATGTATTCATATGCTGAGTTTGGATTAGAGAGAGGCTACATTTGAACAACAAGGAGGCTCTCAGGAGGCAACCCTTAAGCACCCTATAACAATAGGCTAAGTTTCAATTTCAAGAGCAAAGACTCATAAGGCTAGTCATCAATAACAAGAGCCCATCAGTGGATCATACTCCTTTGCCAGACACTGCCCATCTACTTGGGGGACTGTTGCTACTCCCTTGGAGAATATGGCAAAGCTCTCCAGAATGGGAATTCAGTATTCTCTCATTTATTGAGTGGTTCTCCACCCAAAGTGACCATGCTCTGTGAGCATTTGAACAATTGTATATACCTTTTATGTATGTTCAGGTGAACTTCCTCCCATTCAACCCCCATCCCTGAGACGCCCTACCAATGACCCTCTCTAACCCTGTTGTAACAGTTTGGTGATCCAAAGTTTTTTTAAAGATGAAGCCAATACAATAGTCAAGTACATTTAATAGGAAAATGAAGTAATAATGATGTTTAAATGTAAGAGATAAAATACATGAAAACTTAAAAAAAATCTAAAAATTGAATTAAATTAAATAATTGGGTTATTCAAAAAATGAGAAAAAAATAAAAAACTTTTTTTTTTACATTTTGCATTTTATCACTACAATATCTGGTGTCCAGTCTGTACCATGCCACCTTCCCCCTCTCACTCCCCAGTGTCTCACTATTTTTCATTTCATTTTCAAAGAAGTTTTAGGTCACAGCAAAGTCATGCACTAGAAACAAGACACTCTCATATACCCAACCTCCTCCCCGTTTCTTCACCCCATATTAAAACCTTTTTTATATGGATGGTAGCATTGTTATAACTGATATACAGATAGTGAAACATAGCTACTAAACATTGTCAATGGTTTACAGTATGGTTTATATTTTAGATCACACACTTTTATAAATATTGATGATATTTACTGTGTCCTGTGTCTATCACTGTAATGTAATGAAAAACGTTTCCACTGATGACTAAATACCCCATGTTTGATCTATTCCGTTCCTCCCTCCCCATGCCCTGGGACCCATGACAACCCCCTGGCTTGACTCATTGGATGACAAGATTCATAGTTACATGCAACAAGAGGTCATGACACACTGGTTTGTTCTCCACTATTAGGAAATGCCCTTGCTCTTAAGAGATACTGACCTGTCTATTTCTGCTCTTTTCTCAGTATACTAGGTTTTCTAATCTGCCATTCCAAATCTACCTACCTGTCAACCCTGCACCACCCAACCCAATATATCACTACCCTCCTGTCCTATCCCTTCAATACACAACTGCACTCTGTCACTTTACCATAGGTTATGTCCATATGGGTGATGGCTCACAACTTTCTTTTTACTTTCTCTTTCTTGTACACCTATCTTTCAGACAATAGTTCTCAGAGACTGCTCAATTTTCTTAATTCATATCAGTGAGGTCATTTACTCCTCATCCTTCAATGCATGGCTTGCTTCACTCAACATAAGGTCTTCCAGATTCATCCATGTTATTCTGTGTGTTAGCACTTTATTCCTTCTTACAGCTGAGTAATATTCCATTGTATGTATGTGCCACAATTTGTTTATCCATTCCTCTGTTGATGGGAACCGTGGCTGATTCCAACTTTTGGCAATTGTGAACAATGCTGCTATGAAAATTGGTGTGCATATATCTGTTCGTATCATTGCTTTCAAATATTCTGGGTATATTCCCAGCAGTGGAATCGCTGGATCTTATTGATGATCTATAGTTAGTTTTTTGAGGAACTGCCAAACTGTCCTCCACAGTGGCTGGACCATTCCACAATCCCACCAGCAGTGGATGTGAGTTCCCATTCTTCCCCATCCTCTCCAACACTTATAGTCTGCTGTTTTTTTTAATGGCCATCATTCAAATGGGTGTAAGATCGTATCTCAAAGTAGTTTTGACTTGCATTTTTCTAATAGCTAGAGATGTCGAGCATTTTTTCATGTGCTTTTTAGCCATTTGTATTTCTATCTTGGAGAAGTGTCTTTTCAGGTCATTTGCCCATTTTTTAAATGGGATGTTAGTCTTTTTATTTTCGAGTTGTAGGATTTCTTTTTATATGCAGGATTTTTGGCTCTTATCAGATATACGGTTCTCAAATATTTTCTCCCATTGGGTAGGCTGCCTATATATTTTTTTGATAACGTCCTTTGAGGTGCAAAAGATTTAATTTTGAGGAGATCCAATTTATCTATTTTTTCTTTTGCTGCTCGTGCTTTGGGTGTAAAGTTCATGAAACCATTTCCTATTACAAGGTCCTGTAGATGCTTGCCTACATTATCTTCCAAGGTCTTTATGTTCTTAGCTCTTATATTTAGATCTTTGATTCAT
>JAQZBX010033363.1:0-25425 GCA_029593785.1 Cabassous unicinctus | reverse complement strand
AGAAGAGGGGGGAACACTTCCCAAGTCATTCAATGAGATCGGTATTACTTTGATACCAGACAAAGACATCACAAGAAAATAAAAGAAAACTATAGAACAGTGCCCCTTATGATTACAGTGAAATAGTAGCAAATTCAATCCGGGAACATATATAAAGGTTTATACACCATGGTCATAATCATTGCTGAAAGAAAGCAAAGAAGACCTAAAAAAATGGAAAGAGATCCCATGTTCATGGACCAGAAGACTTAATTTGTTAAGATGTCAATACTACCCAAAGCAATTTACAGATTCAAGGCAATCCCAATCAAAATTTCACTGTCCTTTTTGTAGAAATGGAAAAGTTAATCATTGAATTCATAGGAAGGGCAAGGGGCCCTGAATAACCAAAACCATCTTGAAAAAGAACAAAGTTGGAGGAC
Organism: Cabassous unicinctus; assembly: GCA_029593785.1. Classification (NCBI taxonomy): domain Eukaryota; kingdom Metazoa; phylum Chordata; class Mammalia; order Cingulata; family Chlamyphoridae; genus Cabassous; species Cabassous unicinctus. The sequence continues at coordinate 25,003 of JAQZBX010033363.1, read as the reverse complement.
TCACACTTACCGATTTCAAAACTTGTTACAAAGCTACAGTAATCAAAATAGTGTGGTACTGGAACAAGGAAAGAAATAGAGACTAATGGAATAGAATTGAGAGTTCAAAAATAAACCCTCACATATATGGTCAATTTATGTATGTATGTATGTATGTATGTATGTATCCCCCCGCTTGCTGCTTGCGCTTGCTGTCTGCTTTCTGTGTCCATTCGCTGTGCATTTCCTCTGTGTCTGCTTGTCTCCCTTTGTTGCATCATCTTGCTGCGCCAGCTTTCCATGGGTACAGGCTGTCACCTCTCCACAGGTGTGGGCCATCGGCTCTCTGTGGGTGTGGGCCAGCTTGCCCTCACCAGGAGGCCCAGGGAACCGAACGCAGGGCCTTCCATATGGTAGATGGGAGCCCAGCCACTCGAACCACATCCGCTTTCCCTGGCCAATTGATTTTTGACAAGGGTACCAAGTATACCCAATGAAGAAAGAATAGTCTCTTTACCAAATGGTGCTGTGAAAACTAGGTATCTTCATGTAAAGGAATGAAGCTGGACCTCTACCTTACACCATAAACAAAAATTAACAAAAAATGTAAAAGCTAAATCTATAAAGCTCTTCTAAGAGAATTTCTTCTAAGAAAATTAAGGCATAAATCCTTATAACTTGGATTAGGCAACAGATTTTTAGGTATGATACCAAAAGCACAAGCACCAAACAAGCAAATAGATAAATACATTGGACTTCCTCAAAACCAAAAACTTTTATACTTCAAAGTATACCATCAAAGGGAAAAGACAACACACAGAATGGGAGAAAATATTTGCAAATCATATTGTACGTATCTACATATCTAATGTATTCGAAGTATATAAAACACATCTCAGAAATAAAAAGACAAATAACCCATTTAAAAATGGGTAGTATTGGTGGGAATGTAAAATGGTGCAGCCATTGTGAAAAACAGTTTGGTGATTCCTCAGAAAGTTAAATATAGAATTACCATTTAACACAGTAATACTACTTCTAGGTATACAGTAAAAAGAATTGAAAGCAGACACTTGTAAAGATGTTTGCACACTAATGTTTATAGTGGCATTATTTACAACTGCCTAAACATGGAAGCAATCCTATGTCCATCAACAGGTGACTGGATAAGCAAAATGTGGTATAAACATATAATGGAATATTATACAGCCATGAAAAGGAGCAAAGTTCTGATATAAGTCACAACATGGATGAACCTTGAAAATATCATGTTGAGTGAAATAAGCCAGGCACAAAAAGGCAAATATTGTGTGATCTTACTGTTATGAAATAACCAGAACATACAAATACATTGAGTCAGATAATAGAATACAAGTCATCAGGAGCTGGGGAGGGGTAGGGAATGGGAAATTAAAATTCATTGTTCAGAATTTTTGTTAGGAGTGATGGAAAAGTTTTGACAACAGATATGGTGATGATAGCAAAACATTGTGAATGTAATTAATAAACTGAATTATACATTTGAATGTGTTAAAAGGGGAAATTTCAGGTTGTACCTATGTTACTAAAAAAAAATTTTAAGTTAATAATATTGCAAGTAAAGAAAAATGGGCCAAGCCTTTGAATAGACATTGCTCCAAAAAAGATATTCATATCCAAATATTCATAAACACATGAAAAGATGTTCAATATCATTAATCATTAAGGAAATGCAAATCAAAACCACAGTGAGATTCCATTTGACACCAATTAGGATGGCTAGAATAAAAAGTAGAACAATAGCAAGTGTTGGTGAGAATGTGGAGAATCCTCATACATTGCTGGAGGTTATGTAAAATGATGCAACCACTTTGGAAAACAGTTTGGCATTTCCTTAGAAAGTTAAAGACAGAATTACCATATGACCCAGCAATTCTACTTTCTAGGTTTTTACCAAAGAGCATTGAAAATCTATGTCCATTTAAAGACTTGTATATGAATAGTTACAGCAGCATTATTAATAATAACCCTTAAATGGAAACAACCTAAATGTCCATCAATTGATGAATGGATAAACAAAATCATGTACATCAACACAATGAGCTATTATTTAGTCATAAAAAGGAATGAAATACTGATATATGATATAACATGGAAGAACCTTGAAAACATTGTGCCAAGTGAGAGAAGTCAGACACAAAAGGCCACATACTATATGATTCCATTTATATGAAATGTTCAGAATAGGCAAATCCATAGAGACAGAAAGTAGATTAATGGTTGCCAGGGGCTAATGAGTGTGGTGTTTCTTTTTGCAATGCCGAAAATGTTCCGGAATTCAATAGTAGTGATAGTTTTACAAATTTGTGAATATATTTAAAATCATTGAATTGTACAATTAAAAATGATAATAAACTAAAAACATCATAGCTTCATTAATAAATTTATAACCCTGGATATAGCTAATAACAGTACTTAACACTTTATAGTACTTGCTATTTGCTAGGCAGTGTTCAAAATCCATTGCAGATACTAACTCATTTAGTCTTTATAAAAAGCATATGACAGTCATATTATTACACTCCACGTTTTAGAAGAAGAAACATGAGCTGAGAGAGGTTAAGTAACTTGCCTAAAGTTACACAGTTAAGCAAGAGTTGGGATTCAAACCCAAGAGGTCTGGCACTACAGTCCATTCAAAGGCTCCATTATTTGGCTTGTCCTTGTGACTATGCAACAAAGGCTAAGCAACTGGTAAACAGGAAATGATTTGTATTAATAATTCATGGTGGCAAAAATTATTGTGCCTTCCAGAGGATATTGGAAAATGTGATCTTTTTAAACAGGAGGTTAAAACAATTCATTATTAACAAGTATCCTGGAATTAAGAATGACCTTTTCCTGGCATTAACAATCAGATATTATTGGCAGCATGCAAACCTAAAAGTTTTCATAGTAATTCTCTTTGAAAGGTATGCTTTATTAAATCTTTGGATTCTATTTTCAGTCCTCAATAGAATTTAAAATATTCACTTTATTTTGAAATGGAAGATGGAGAAATAACAGGATGGGACACATGTTTTTGATAATTAACAAGGGCCTAGTTTCTTTTCATGCTGCCAACTCAAGCAGACTCAGTGAGGCATGTGCTGCAAGCTGCTGCTAACAGTGGGATTCAGTTCACACTGGTGAGTACGGCCAAGGTCCACTTTGTCTCTGCACAGAGGGGGGCACTTCAGAGCAAATGAGGGCTTATTCTCTGCCATTCCAAGATTAATCTTCTGTATGCTCACTCTGCTTCATTTTCAAGAATCCCGAAAAAAAAAAAAGCTTGTTTTTGTCCCAAGGAGAGCTGTTTAATAGGAAATGTCTGGGTGCAATATAGTTATTGATCTTCTTGAAAACAGAAAAATCATCCTGTGAAGTCAGAACAGAGGAGCACAAGATTAAGGGTTGTACTTAAGTACTATAAGTAACAACAGCTTTGTCTGTTTCCACTGTTGCCCCACTATAATCTATTGTCCACACAGTAGCCAGAGTGAGGCCAGGAAAAAAATGAGATGATAATATTTTGCTTTTTTAATGGCTTTCCATTGCATTGAAAACCTAAAGTCCAGTTGCCTATAAAGCCCTACATGATCTGGCCCCTGGCTGTGCATCTGATCTCCTCACCCACTTCTGGTTTATTCAACAACAAATTGTAAGGAAAGAAAAAGTTAGAGGGAAAACCATAGGTTTAAAGAGACTCAAGAAACCTGTAAACCACATGCTATGTGTGGATCCTGGTTGGATTCTGAAAATAACAAAACAATTTAAAAAATTATGAGACAATTGGAGGAACTTGAATGTCGATTGGATATTTGTATTAGGAATGATTGTTAACTTTTTTTTTAAACTAAAGTTCATGGTTTTTTTAGATATCCTTTGGTTTTATGTAATGTTCCCTTTCTGTTCCAGAATTTCATTATCAATTAACTGCCTCCCCCCAACAATTTATTTTTGAAGTGAAAAAAGTGAAAAGTGTCAGAATATATCCTTGTTTCTAAAAATAATAATGAATGAGTAAATATTTGGATTTGCATAGGAAAGGTCATTTCTTAATGAGGCCTGCCCTGAAATCCCTGTTTAAAATTGCAGACTGCACTGCTTGCACTCCCAATCTCCCTTGCCCACAATTAGCACTTTCAAATATATCACATGACTTACATATTTATTATTAATTGCCTTTCTCCCTCTAGAGTAAAAACTCCATAAGAATATGCATCTTTGTCAGTTTTGTTCATGGATTGTCAAAGAGCCTACATAAGCCATTGTCTGGCACATAGTAGGCACTCAATAAATAATTTGTTGAATAATGAATGAATAGAAGGATTTCAGGGGAATAGGATTAAGGGAGACTTACTTTATGCTTTATACATTTGTTATTGCTAGAAATTTTACAACAGTATGTTTTACCTTTATCATTTAAAAATAATGTATAAATTCTTTATAGATTAGAAATTTCTATATTCAATTTTGAAAAGATGTTCACAAAATCATAGTGTCACTGGTCCTTTGAGCAATTAGAACCCAGTTTTCATTTTATAGGAAAATGAAGGATGTGTTCAATATTACTCAAAGCCAACATTAAGCACTTTGCTTGGGGCCAAATATGACTAATTACAGAAATGTAGAACCCATGTTTTAGTCATGTAAAGGAAAATTAGTTAAATTGCAAATATCTTAATCCTTCATAAATGTCCAGTGATTTAAGTTTTTCTGCCTCGCTGCAACATTAGTTCCTTGAGGGCAGGGACTGAATCTTACTTTTGAGATTCCTCAAAACTGCCTTTCATAAAAATTTCCTGATCTCATAAAATAATCCTTCATTCTACACACCCACGGTGAACAGCCAGTCCAGGTTTTCCTAGCTAATCCGGATTTCACATTCTTGGACCATTTTTCCCCTTATAAAAGTCTTAAAATGTTCTAGTAATTCCAGAATTTCAATATCCAAACTACACCTCCTGAACGTCTCTCTAGTTCTGAAAAGGGGTACATATATATTATAAGTTTTAAAAACAGAAGACAACATGGCATCTTCCAAGTCAGACATCCGAGGTCCTGTCATTTACTAGCTGCATCACTATGTGGGCAATCTTTCTATTTTTTCTACTTCTTTTTTTTCTGTAAAACTAGAGATTGTAACACCTAATTTGAAGCAGTGTTGTGAGAACTAGAAAAGATAAACTGGGCAATTAAAAACATTTTGTAAAAGTTTATTTGGCAACAAACGATATCTGACAGGGCCAAACCGGAAGTGGGAATGCGCTCCATGGAGGGTGGGTGGAAAAGGTAAGCTTACACAGGATAAATGCGGAGGGCAGTGAGGAAAGTTCCCTCATTGGAAATCTAAGCTGCATTGCCTTATTTTGGCATTCCAGTGAAAGCCCTTTCCTTAGGTGTCTATTTATGATTGGCGTTAAAGCTCCACCTCCTACTACAGCAGGCTGTTATGGAAAGCCGGCCTCTTCCAAGTTTCCAGCATGTTACTTGGATTTGTAGATCAGGAATTGGCCAAGTTTGTTCACCCCAGTCTAATGGTCTCCTATATTTTGTTGTAATGAAACCAAATAAAATAATGTACATAAACTACCTACTATAGTGTCTATCACATAGAATATAATTAATGGCATCTTTTACTATTTATCAAGAAACAGTAGAAGTATGGCAATTAACTGCGGTTGGTCACTCAGTTTTAATTTCTTTGTACGACTATTTAACTTTTCATATCTTGCATTTTTTCTTCCACTTTAGAATGTAAGCTGCTCAAGGAAGCTTTTATTTTTTCATATTGTTTACTGTGCCTGGAACATTGATGGGCATAATAAATGATTGTGACTGAATAAAGCAAAACAAGATGTTTGGCCTCTGAGTTTTGGCATCAAGAACTAAATACTGAATCACAAACACTAACAATATTTATGGAACATCTACTGGTGTATGGGTCTTTACAAGAGTTATTAAAAAGATTTTTAATGAGTGTCCAGTATGTGCCAAGTCCTGTTCTAGGTACAAGAGAGCAGTGAAAGTTGGAAAGGAGAAAATTTCAAGTACTGAATAATGCTATGAGATTAAGCACATATATTATTTCTATTATTTAAAAAATGTAAATAGTATCACTTTGATGCACTTGTGGGTAGTATCACTTTGATGCACTTGTTGCAGTTCTACCGTGTTTTGTATTAAGACCAATTTACTTGACATTGTATGTGCTTGGCATTAAAAACAGGGTAGGAATTCTATTTTTCAAAAGGGGCATAGTTAAATGTTTGACTCTCTGCCAAAGTAGTTTTCCCTCCGTTTCCTAACCTCCCAAGGAGACAATTGGTTACATTCTAAGCAGATGCTTGCTCAGAGAGTGGGCAGCAAGCCGTGGGCAGCCTGCTCACTTAATATTAAGTAAGATCTTTGTGTGTTTTAAAAATTATTATATTAATTAAGAGTATTGGCACAGTCCAGTGGGTTTTTTAAAACCAGCAGGGGTTTTGCTGATCCCTTAATTTGTAATTTGTGATGGCTCTTTTGTTGCTGTTTTTGTTTAATTCTTCTACTCATTAAACATTTCAAGCTAGCATTAGCTGTAATTCCCTATAATTCTGGATCTTTAGGGAATAATGTATGAAGATGGATGGTGGCTGTGGTAAGAAGGGCAAAGTGTGCTTTCTCTTTGGAACTGGCTTGAAAGTGGGTAGCTACTCTTATTTTATGCATGTGGATGTTTAAAACATGTAGCTTGGATACTAAAACTCTGGAATTGCTAGGACATTTTGAGAATTTTACAAAGAAAAAAATGGTCCAAGAATTTGAAATCTGCATTACTCAGAAAAATTCGAGCTCTTTGTTCACTGTGGATAGGTATGCATTTAACTATAGGAATGAGCTCTGAGGGAGGAGATAATGCTACATTGTATCTGCTTCTTAGTGTTATTATATTAAAATTCTTCTGTCCTTTATTCAAACTTTAAATTATGCAAGCAAAAACCACCTGAAGCTCTAAGACCTCAACCTAACTCTAAACTACTTAGACGATAGTAAAACCTTCTCACCTCTGCAGAACCTTCGAGCCTTTCCAGGTTTAGAAACACTGGGCTAGTGAAGAGAAGACTGGAAGAAATGCATCTAAAGGGATTAATTTGTGTAAAGGCATGTTGTTCCTGTTATCCTCCAATTAACTTCTTACCACTTTTGAAGGCAAGGAGGCCTCCATGTATTATCTCATCGAATCCTCTCCATAACCATCTTAGTTAATAAAACTCAGTCCAATTTGATGCATTATTCTCAAATTCAAAATAAATCATCACTTTCTCCACCATCAGTGCAGGCTTGATCCATGGCTTTGAGGTGAAACCTTCAAGGTCAGGTGTTCTACCCCTCTGGCCAGTGCCTTGGTATGGAGAGAGAGATGGTAAGTCCAGATCATCTCCTCTCCCCTTCTCTGAGGCTAGAGTCAGGTAGAATGGAAGAGACTTTTTCTCCTGGTGTTTCCTTGGTAGCAACTACTCAGAACAGTGCCAAACCCATATGAAAAAGACAAAAATTTGTATTCTTTGTGTTATTACTCTGCTGTTGTAGAATTGTCTTGACAAACAAAAACTATTTTTCCAGTACAAGTCAAGCTTTGATTCATGCCAAAGAATGAAAGTAACTTTAGTGCTTGGGGTTTGGCCTCTGTGGATTCTGTTTACATTTATTATAAACTTTTGTTAATAGACAACCATTAACAAGAATATAGGTAGAAGAGTTTAAAAAAAAACAAAACAAGAATATAGGTGATTAACTAAATGATATTGATGATGGACAACCCTCATCCCAAAAAGTGAAGAGTGTCTACAACTGCAAGCAAAATGGTTCCTTTTATCTGCCCCATAAGATCTAAGCCCCCTCTCACTCTGAAGCAGAGTGGGCATCACCACCCCAATATCCTCAAAATTGAGGAATGAATAAACATAAGGGGAGAATGCAAAATAGACTTACTTTTATTTTTGTAGTAACAGAAGAACTTGTAACATTGATATAAAGATAGTGGTTACCAAAGGTTCTGAGGGGAGGGGAAGGGAAGAATAGGTAGAACATGGGCATTTTTAGGGCATTGGAATTGTTCTACATAATTTTGCAATGACAGAAACAGGCCACTATACATTTTGTCAAAACCTATAAAATTGTACGGCGCAAAGCGTAAACCATAATATAAACTATAGACCATGGTTAGTAGCAATGCATCAATATTTGTTCATCAATTGTAATAAATGTGCCACACTCATGTAAGATGTTATTAATAGGGGAAAATGTGAGGGGGGGTATATGGGAACCCCCTATATTTTCTATATAACTTTTTTATTATCCAAAACTTCTTTAAAAATAAAGTTTAAAAAGTAAAAAAAAAAAATGAAAGAGTATAACTGATTAATCAAAGCTTCTGCCAGGCAATTACAAAATTAATCAAGATCATATAAGTGTTTTATAGAGAGATATATAAAAAGAGTTGACAAGAGGCATAGTATCAAATCAACAGTGATTATTTTTATACTTTTGAAATAATTCTTATTAAACTTTGCTTTATTCTTTTCTTTAATATTCACCAGAATAAAATGATTGATTCACCAGAAAAAAATTCAAAGTAAAAAAATTCCTTATGATTCACTTATTAGCTGAATATATGACTTCATTATACATGAATGAATGGATGAATGAATGAATGAAATAGCAAATAAGAAACCCATTTCCAGGTGTTAGCACCCACATTTGGATTCTATTTAATCACTGAATATCGGGTAGTAAAGAGGTGTGGTTTGCAAGAACAGACCTTTAAGGCTGGCCTTAAATAAACTTTAAGCTGATTTACTAGAGAGGTTTTGACAGGAACACTAAGATATGTATCTGCATGTGATTTAAAGGGGAAATGTTGGGATGTGTATGTGGTAGCAGAATAAAAATTTTTTAAAAATTGAGGAACTGCACTACACAAACAGCAAACCTTAAGTTAAACCATGGACTATAGTTAATAGTACAGTTATAAAAATGTGATTTCATCAATTGTAAAAAATGTATCACACCAAAGCAAGGTGTTAAGAATAGGGTGGTATATAGGAATCCTGTATTTTATGCAAGTTTTTTCTGTAAACTTACAACCTCTCTAATGAAGAAAAATAGTAAATGAGGAAAAAAAAGGAGAGAAAAAATTTTGAAACATTGGGTATGGTTTGAGGAAGAAGTCATTGAAGATTACTTATCTGTAGATGGCCTAAGACTTTCTTGTATCTCTGAACTATTTTATATATTATAAAAAGCTTAATATAATACCTTGAGCACAGTAATATCAGATTTGGGTAATGATACTTATTTCTTCACATACTGACTTTATAGAAACAGGTCCCTGCTTTTCAAAAAATTAAGGCAGATCTCTGGCTTATGTAAAATGTGATTTCACTGAAAATTCATAGGCCATTAAACCAAGTTAGAATTACAGATTAGAGATCAGAATGAAATTCTTAGAAATGGGCAAAGAGGATCATGCTTTTTGGGTTTCAGAAGGACAAATAGAAATCAATGGGAGGGATCTGAAAAGAAAAAAAAAATGCACCAAACTAAATTGCTAAAGGGAAAATGCTGACAATATGTTATAGCAGAGTGAAAAAGGGCACAGATTCTAGTCAGTCTGCTTGAGTTAAATTCAAACTTTACTACTTACGAGTTGCATGATCTTGGGCAATTTACTTAACCTCTCTGTGCCTCAGTAAAAACCTTTTCAGTAAAATGGAGTGAGAACCTCTTAAAGCAGGAGTTCTTAACAAGGGGTCCGTGAGCTTGAATTTAGATAAAAAAAATCATTCTTGGGGGGAAATGTTGGTGCGGGTGTGATATACTTATTAAATAATATACAGTATAGTGTGGACTTAGTAAGGGGTCTGTGGTTTTTACCTGACTGGCAAAGGGGTCCGTGGAACAAAAAAGGTCAAGAACCCCTGTCTTAAAGGGATGTTGAGATGATTTCTGAGTTAATATTCATAAAGTACTTAAAACAGAGCCTGGTATATAGTAAAAGTACTGTATGACAGTTTTCTTTTCATCTTAACAAATACATATTTAGATTGCTAAGGTAATTTAGTATCAAGAGAATCTCAGAAGAAATACCTGTGACATATATGAGTTGCACTGTTGCATTTTCACTGTTTCTCCCATTTTTTTGTCCTTTTTCTTCAAAGGATGATATTTATTTTGATCCATTTAATCGGTGCTGGGTGGGGGACGACACTATGGTTTAGTCATTTACCTTTATAAAGCTTGTTTTTGGTATGTGAACTTGATTTGTTGAGCACTTAATTTGGTGTTCAGCCTTAATGCTTTTGCCAGCATTTTTGGACTGGGTACATGAGAGCAGAAGGAAGTAATGGAAGAATTGCTATTGGGGTTTTTTAAATTTCTCTAGCTCAGATGACCAGAGGGACCATTACAAATGTAGCCCCCACTCCTAAAAGCTCTGCCATGCCTTTTTTTTAAAAGATTTATTATTTATTTATTTATCCCCCCCCCTTCGTGCTTGTGCTCACTGTGTCCATTTGCTTTCCATTTTTCTGTGTCTGCTTATCTCCCTTTGTTGGGTCATTTTGCTGTGCCAGCTCACCATGCCACACAGGCCGGCTTGCCTTCACCAGGAGGCACCAGGAGGCCCCATATGGTAAACGGGAGCCCAACCAATTGAGCCACAGCCACTTCCCTCTGACATGCTTTTAAATTTGGAACTTTGCATTTTGGATGAGCCTGTTACAGGTTTTACTTTAAAGCAGAAAGCTTTTATTCTTGATGAAGCTCTGCTTGTTACTTCATCAAGATATGCATCATTACCATTATGCATCATTATCATTGGTTCAGCAGTAAAATTTAGGGAAAAGTGTATCCCCAGTTTTCCTTCTGGGAAAACTAGATTCTGAAGCAATTTAATCTTTTTTTTTTTTTAACTGTAGGATTATCTCTAATTGAAAATAGGTTTACTTATTTAAACCCAATTTGTTTTTCTAATATTAAATTATTTTCCTTGTTTATTAATTATAGTTACTACACTCAAAACAATTCCAAATTGTTACTGTACAAAAAAATCTTATTGATTGGTGGTTTCTTGTATAGGCAGTCCTACTTTTGCTGAGTAGTATGGGACCATAATAATGGCTATGAAAGCCGAAACCGTGCAAAGCGATCTTAATCAATGGGACAATTCCCAAGTCCCAAAAATGCCCCTGTATTACTCCTGTTTTTCCCTCTCCCTGCCCTCAGAACCTCCAGTGGCCACTGCCTCCACATCAATGATATAATTTCTTTCACTGCTAGAATCACAAGTCTGTAGTAGAATACCAGTAAGTCTACTTTAGTCCATAGTTCATTCCCCAATCCTGAGGATTCTGGGATGGTGATGTGCACTCCATCTCTAATTGAGTGGGGGCTGTGATCCCATAGGGCCTATGGATGGGACTCTCTTGCTTGCAGTTGTAGACTGTCTCGGTTCCTTGGTATGGTAGTTGTCCATGATCACCTCCATTTTAGTTGTCCTGGGTGAGACCAACGAACTGGAGAGCCGGTGTTGCAACTCCACTGAGGCTCAGGGCCCAGATGGCACATGGACAGCCCCAAATTTAAGTCTCTTGGACATACACCTACCAACTCTAGTACTAATTATATGTCTAAATAGAAGGACAGAAAATCCATGTGTAGGGAAACCAAAACTGAGTCCAACTTTGTCACTCTGGTGAGCATAAATTCCAAAGTAGGGCCCACTGGCAAGGCACCAAACTCCTAAGCTATCTGCTCTGACTATAGTGTCTGGATGTCTCCAGAGCCCTCAGGAGTCCCCGTTATATGGGGTAGTATCTACTTTGGCAGTCAAAGAGATCTTGCTGGGACGTGCATAAGCATAACCTCTGGAATGACCTTCCGACCCACTTTGAAGTCTCTTAGCTATATCAAATCTTTACCTTTTCCCCCTTTTGGTCAAGGTCTTGGGAATTGTCCTGATTGACATTGCAATGGCAAATACAGGCCATTATAAATCTTGTCATAACCTACAGAACTGTGTAGGAGAGAGTATAAACTACAATGGAAACTTTAATCCATGCTTAGTGGCCACGCTCTAAAATGTGTTTATCAATTGCAATAAATGTATCTCACTAATGAAGGATGTAGTTAATGTGGGAAAATGTCGGGGATGTGGGAAGCAAGGCATATGGGAATCCCCTATATTTTTTATGTGACATTTGTAGAAACTAAGTATCTTTAAAAAAAAAAAAAAAAAAAAAAATCAATGGGAAAACTTATGATTCTTCTGTGACCTTTAGATAAAACATTTTGAAAACTTTCTTACTGTCATTTAAAACTCTATCCTGTCAAAATGTATAAGGAAATGAAAAAATATTAAAACTAATGTTTATTTAGTATACTGTAATTTATAACATTAGACACACTGAGAATTAAAGAGTTTTATTTCTTTGTAAAAACAAGGTTATCAAAATTAAATTAAAAAATGAGCAAAGGACTAAAAACTTTAATGGACTTTTTATCAAAGAAGATATACAAATGTCCAATAAGCAAATGAAAAGTGTACAAAATCATTAGACATTAGGGAAATGAAAAACAAAACCATAGATACCATTTCATCCACTAGGATGGCTATTATTGAAAAAAAAAAAAAAGAAACAGAAAAAAAATTGCTGGGCAGAATGCAGAGAAATTGGAAACTTTGGACATTGTTAGTGGGAATGTCAAATGGTGCAGCCACTGTGGAAAACAATTTGGCGATTCCTCAAAAAGTTAAACAAAGAATTAGCGTATGATTTGGAAATTTCCCAGAGAATTGGAAACAGAGACTCAAACAGGTATTTGTACGTCAATGTTCATAGTAATCATTACTCACAATAGCCAAAAGGTAGAAACAATCCAAGTGTCCATCAACAGATGCATGGATAAAAAAAACGTTATATATTCATACAATGGAATATTATTCAGCCATTAAAATAAATTATATTCTCATGCAAGCTACAACATGGATGAACCTTGAAATCATTACATTAAGTGAAATACACCAGACACAAAAGGATAAATATTGTATGATTCCACTTATATGAAATATTCAGAATAAGCAAATTCATAGAGTGCTTTGAAAGGAGCACTAAGATGTATATCTGAATGTGGTTTAAAGGGGAAATGTTGGGATGTATATAAGGTAGCAGAAAGAAAAATTTTTTTTTAAATTCAGGAACTGTACTACACAAACAGTGAACCTTAAGTTAAACCATGGACTCAAAAAAAAAAAAAAAATAGAGAAGTTTGCTGTTAAAGTGGGGTATTCCCTGTTGCTAGGAGTGTCCAAGCAATGGCTGGAAGGCCACTTGATGAAAATTGTTCTTATAAGCATTTGGGAAGTATATCAGTTAGCTATTGCTGCATAACAAGCCATCCTCAAATTTAATGTCTTAAAACAAAGTCATTTATTTAGCAGGCTGGCACTTGTGGCAGTTTGGTATTGTTTATGAATTCCAAAAATAGATACTGGATTGTGTTTGTAAATTGGTCTGTTCCTCTGGGCATATAAGATTGTATTAAATTCAGAGGTTTCACTTTTACTTGATTAAATTATGATTAGGGCTTTGATTTGGCCACATCAGTAAGGTGTTGAATCCCTGTCCCCCTTGGAGGGCAGGGACTCACAGAGAAAATGACATGATAGATGAGAGTTTCAGTTTTGATGCTGGATCCCCGGGAAGTAAATACACAGAAGCAGATGTGAAGGAAGAGAGAATGCTCTATAGACTGCAGAGGCCCTGGGAAGAGAGATGAGCTTGACAGCCTACAGCTGAGATCAGAAGAAGCTGGTACCATGGAGCCTTAGAAGGGAGAGGAAGGCTGAACACTCACAGAGACTGGCAGCCATCTTGCTCCAACACGTCACTTATTTTGCATTAACTCCTCATTGTCCTTGCCCCCGACTCCTAATAACTCTAAGGTCTTTATCTATTCATTTTCATATTCTCTGATATTTTCTTTGTAGTTACCATGGGTCTTAAATTAATCTATAACAGTCTATTTTCTTTGATATAAACTTACCTTCAATAGCACACATAAACTATGTTCCTATACCCCTCCACCCTCCCACCTTATGTACTTCTTGTCACAAATTACATATTTATACATTATAAGCCCCAAACCATTGATTTACCATTGCATTTTATGTGATTGTCTTTTAGATACTTTAGGAAGTAAAAAGTAGAGTTACAAATCAAAAATACAGCAGTTCTGGGAGTGGGTGTAGCTCAGTGGTTGAGTGCTTGCTTCTCATGTATGCAGTCCCAGGTTCAATCCCCAGTACTTCCTAAAAAAAATACAATAGTACCAGTATTTATATATTTACCCATGTCATTATCTTACCAGAGATCTTTATTTATTCATGTAGTTCAGTCAATTGTCTAGTGTCCTTTCCTTTCAACCTGCAGATCTCCTTTTAGCACCTCTTGTAGGACTTGTCTAGTGGTGATGAAGTCCTCCAACTTTTGTTTATCTAGGAATGCATTAATCCCTCTCTCATTTTTGACAGGCACTTTTGCCAGTTACAGAATTCTTACCTGGGAATTTTTTGTCTTTAGCACTTTAAATATATCTTCCCAGTGCCTTCTTGTTTCCATGGTTTCTGATGAGAAATTGGCATTTAATCTTATTAAGGCTATCTTGTATGTGACACATTGCTTCTCTCTTCCAACTTTTAGAATTCTCTATCTTTAGTAGTTGACAGCTTGATTATAAAATGGCACAGCATAGGTCTATTTGTGTTTATCCTGTTTGGGGTTCATTGATAAATTTCATCAAATTCTCCTGCTGGGACTCCCACAATGTGTATAATGGTATACTTAATGGTGTCCCACAGGCTCTTCAGGCTCTGTTCACTTTATTCTTTCTTCCCTCTGCTTCTTATACTGGATGGTTTCACTTGTCTTATCTTCAAGTTCACAAATTCTTTCTTCTGCCAGCTCCAATCTGCTGTTGAACCCCTCTAAGGGATTTTAAACTTTCTGTTTTTGTGATCTCAGCTTTGTTTGATTCTTTTTCATAATTTCCATCTCTCTATTGATATTCTCTTTGTGTTTGTCTATCATTTCCTGATCTTTTTTTTTTTTTTGGTTCTTTGTCCATGTTTTCCTTTAGCTCTTTGAGCATATTTAGGACCATTTTTAAAAAGTCTTCTCTAGACTGTCCCAGTTCTGATCTTCCTCGTTGATGGTTTCTAATCATTATCTTCTCCTCTGCTTGGGCCATCACTTCCTGATTCTTTGTATGGTATGCAATCTTTTGTTGAAACCTGGGCATTTTGGTATTTTAGTGTGTTATTGCTTGATTTTAGACTCTGAAGCATCTTTTCCTTAAGCTTGTATCCAGCTAATGTTATGACAGAGCTTTCCTTGAATATCAGGGGCTAATAAAAAAATGGAAAAAAACCCACATCTTTCCCAGTCTTTGCAGATTGACCTGTGTGAGCGCTCTCTTTCAGAGCTTATCCATACAAGGAGTTTAGAGAATAGCTAGAGGCCAAAGTGTAGGGGCCTCCCTGATCCTTTCTGTACATGTATTTTGTCTTGGGCATGCATATGTGGCCCTAGGAATTCCCCCATTTACATGGATAGGGATGTTCCTGCCTCCCTGGTGAGACTGTATGTGCCCCCAGAAAATCATGTGGTTGAAGCTAGTCCATTCCTATGAGTGTGAACTGATTGTAGGTGGGACTTTTGATTAGACCACTTCAGTTAAGGGCCTTTGATTAGATTATTTTTTAGGACATGACTCAGGGTGGGTCTTAATACTCTTACTGGAGTCCTTTATAATGGGACTAAGACACAGAGAAAAAAAGACACAAGAACTGGGAAGAATCCACAGAAGCTGAGAGAGCCCAGAGGAGAGGGCAGAGACTGGTAGATGCTACCATGTGTAGAGTGCAGAGGAGTCCAGGATCGCTTGCAACATCTTCAGGGAGAGAGCATCGCCTGATGATGCCTTGATTTGGACACTCAGCCTCAGGACTGTAAGCATGCAAACCAATAACCCCTCTTTGTAAAAGTCATTCCATTTTTGGTGTATTGCCTTGACAGCCTTTAGCAAACTAAAACAGATTTTGGTAACAGGAAAGTGGGGTGCTGCAATTGCAAATACCAAAAATGTGTAAAGGGCTAATTGATTGGATATGCAGGAAGAATTGTGAGATGCTTGACAGAAAAGGTCTAGACTGCTTTAAAGAGACTGTTGGTAAGAATATGGATGCTAAAGATACTTCCTATGAGCCTTAGACAGAAATGATGAATGTGTCATTGCAAATTGGAAGAAAGGCAATACTTGTTTTAAAGTGCAGAGAATTTGGTAAAATTGTGTTCTGTTCAGCCTGAAGCAGTCAAAGTAGACATCATCCCAAATCCCTCAAGACTGAGGAATGAACATAAATAAGGCGGAAAATGTAACCACAGACCAAAGCAGATTTATTGTTATTGTTGTTATTATCTTGTGTTACCAGAGTAACTTGTAGCATTGATATAAAAAATAAAAAAATAAATTGTGTTCTGATGTCAGATGGAAGGCAGAATTTGAAAGTGATGAGCTTGGATATTTAGCTGAGGAGATTTTCAAGCTAAAGGTAGAAAGTGCAGCCTGGCTTCTCCTTGCAGCTTATAGTAAAATGTGAGAGGAAAGGGATAAGCTGAGAACTGAACTCCTGGGCACAAAGAAACCAGAAATTGATGGTTTGGGAAATTCTGATCTTCCAGAAAGCGAGTCCCCAAAGAATAGTGCCCCATGTGAGGACTTACCTGAACATGGAACTAGTCAGTTATTTCAGTGAAAGTCAGGATTGGAAATGCAGTTATCCAGAAAGGATCTGTGGAAAATCTTATTGTCTGACAGTTGGAACACCCGCTGCATGTGGAACTGAAAAGTTTTTTTGCAAGATCTGTTTGAACAGAATCATGCCAGCATGGACTGAAAGGGACAGATTGAAGGAAAAAATGATTTAAAGGCAGACCCATGGAACCTGAGGTCTAGACAAAAGTCATCTTCTTGGGCCAGGAGGTTGGTCCCACCCATGTGTGTGGAAAGGGTGAGTATGCTCTGGAGCTTGAAGAGGGCAGGCCTTCTGCCCTGTTGTTCAGGAATAGTGCTACTGCCCCAAGCTTCAAAGAGGGTGGGGCACATTCCCCAAAGACTGGGAAAGTCTGGCCATCACCCCAGTGCTCTTGAAGGGTGAGACCTAGAGTTTAGCCACCACACTGATGCTTGATGAGGGGGGAGCTGAGAACTTGGCCACTGGTCAAGCCCTTGGAAAGAATGGGACTGCCACTCTGTCAGGCCCTGAGTAGAAGAAACCATGGTTCCATAGATGACTCAGATCTTTAAATCTAATGGAGTATGCCCTGCAGGGTTTCTGAACTGTTTGTGACCTGTGACCCCTGTTTTCCTTCCAAGTTTTCCCTATGGCAATGGGAACATTTATTCTATGACTGTCCCTCCTTTATGTTGGAAGCAGATAACTTGTTCTAAATTTCACAGGTCCACAGACTGAGGAGAATTTTGCCCCAGGACAGACTACATGCCTATAACTGATTTTCATGAGATTTTGTACTTATTATTGTTACTGAAATGATTTAAGGCTTTTTGAAATATTGTGATGGAATGAATGTATTTTGCATGTGGAAAGAACATGTCTTTTGGGGGTCCAGAGGGTGATGTGTGGTAGTTTGAGACTGTATGTACCACAGAAAATTGTGTGCTTGAAGCTAATCCACTCCTGTGGTATGGGAACTGATTGTAAGTGGGACCTTTTGATTAGATCACTTCAGTTAAGGGGCTTTGATTAGATTACTTCAGTAGGGCATGCCCTAGGGTGGGTCTTAATCCTCTTACTGAAGTCCTTTATAAATGGTTGAAGACAGAGAAAAAAGACACAGTAACAAGGAAGAAGACACAGAAACTGAGAGAGAAAGTTTCAAATGAAGCAGCCAGAAGCTGAAAGCTGGGAGCCTAGAGGAGAATGCAGAGATCAGCAGATGCCACCATGTGCAGAGGAGTCCAGGATCACTTGTGTCTTCAGGGAGAAAGCTTCACCTGATGATGTCTTGATTTGGACACTTGTCTCAGCCTCAGAACTGTAAGCATGCAAGCCAATAAACCCCCATTGTAAAAGCCAACCCATTTCTGGTGTATTGCCTTTGCAACCTTTAGCAAACTAAAACACCTAGAGAACAGTTTTCTCACAGTCCCAGGCACTGTACTATATGTCCTACATCCAGCAAACTCTTGCCCCAAGCACCACAACTTGACTGCTCTCCCACAGCATTCTGTACGCGAGTCTTGTGCATTGCCCTCAACATGCAGGCCAAATTCCAGGACAGGGAGTCTCTCAAGTTATCACCAGGCAGATTGGGCCAGACTTACAAGCTCCTAGTATATGCATGAGTGTTACTCTGCTCTTTCTGGACCAGGGAGTGCAGACTGGTTCTGTGCCACCAAGGTGGTGATGGGGTGAGGGTGGGGGGGAACCACTCAGGGCGCTAGGAGACCTTACCACTTTTAGGTCACCTTTTTCTTGATTCAGCACTTACCCTCTTACTGAAGTCCTTTAACTGTCTTCTGGAGATTTTAGAAAGATGTTTTTGCCAGTTCTTACAAGTTGTTCAAAGTATATGGGCGGAGGAAGCCCTAAAGCATCTCGCTCTACCATCTCGATCTGAACTTGACTTTTTACAGTAATGCTTTGCTTGAATTGCTATGAGAGCAATGTCTCCAATGGGCTCTGCTTTCAAAATCTTGTTTCCCACCACCATGTTGAGTATCTCATGGAAAAAGTCCTTTGAATGTTAATACATATGTGGAGGTTATTTCAAATTCCTATTTTGGCATAGCCAAAAGTTTGACATATGAATTACAGCAATTTCCCATAATCTCACATTTTCTTTTGAACTCTGACAAGCATTTTGCCACTAAGGTAAATGCACTGATGCTTTTAAGGCCATGATGATTCCCAGTGCTGTGCCCTACACATTTTATATTAATCTCCATCTTTTCTCTAAGTCTATGGTATGCTCTATTAAAAACTCCAAATCCTCTTCTCTCATTCCTGACACTGTCCTCCTCTAAATTGTCTCTAGTTACTGGTGATTTTTAGCCTGGACTGAAGTTCCCCATATCTGCCTGATCACGAGCGCTACAGTTCAGTTTTTAGAAATCCCTTTTTAGGTAGACTTCTTGGTTTCCCAGTGCTAATATCACAAATACCACAAACTAGCTTTGGTTTAAACAACAGGAATTTATTTGACTCACGATTTTGAGACTAGGAGAAATCTAAAATCAAGGCATCAGCAAGGCCAGGCTTTCTCCCCAAAGTCTACAGCATTCTGGTTCTGGCTGCCAGCAATCCTTGGGGAAACTTCACTTATCTCTGCCTCCTGTCACATGGTGGTTTCCTCTCCTTTCCCACTTCTTTAATTTCCAGGTTCTTTTTATGAGGCCTCCATTAATCTGGAGTAATACCCACCCTCATTCAGTTGGGCCACACCTTAACTAAAAATAATGTCTTCAAGAGATCTTACTATTTACAATGTGTTCACACCCACAAGGATGTGGATTAAGATTAAGAACATGTATTTGTTGGGGTATATAATTCAACTTATCCTAGTAGTTAAAATAGGAAAAGGGCTGGGTTAAATATCAATATCCAGCCTGCTAGATCTTCAGGAGTTTCTTTGACTTTTGCGTTCTAGGAAGATCATATGCAGCTGGGTGTGCCTGGCTCTTTTTTTGAAACATTCTCTTTTTTGTACCCCCTTAAGTCCCCTCCACCCACTCTGTAATCACTATCTTGGTAGTTTTTCATATTTCCCATATGACATTGATGTTGCATTGCAAAGACTATCACAGCTCATACTATGCTAAGTTCTGCTCCCCTTCACCACAAGTCTAATAGTTAGGTTGTCACAGTGAGAGACATA
This sequence comes from Cabassous unicinctus, assembly GCA_029593785.1. Classification (NCBI taxonomy): domain Eukaryota; kingdom Metazoa; phylum Chordata; class Mammalia; order Cingulata; family Chlamyphoridae; genus Cabassous; species Cabassous unicinctus. The sequence continues at coordinate 5,003 of JAQZBX010033363.1, read as the reverse complement.
CCTGGCTCTAGAATGACAACTACATCTGAGATTGAACTGGGTTTTCCACCTAAGTTCAAAGCAGCTTGGATACATTTAAAAAAAAATCACAACACAAAGCAAAATACCTGCAACCATGTCATGTAGTCTCTCAACAAGTTACTTAAACTAGGCTCAAAATTCCTATATTCAAGTCTATGGAAGTCATATATCCTGATTCCTCATACTTCTCTCTGCTTTCACCATCTTCCTTCCCCTTAGATTACCTCTGATTGGTCTCACAGTATCCTGGAGATGAAATCTGTACATTTACTATTTTTTTTACTCACTAACTTCAAGCCTTTTATAAGTTTTTAAATCTTCGTGAAGAATGGTGGTAGAAGTCTCAGAGAGGAGTCACATTGTACACTACACAGGCTTTTGTTATCCTGCTTCTCCAACTCTACTTCCTTGTTTTCTTTCTCTCTCCTTTCCTCTTCTGAAGCTGCCAGAAAATCCATCCCCTTGTCCTACATAAGGCATTCTACCCACATTCAGATCCCTTCAGTTTCTCAGCTTCCAATACCTGCAGGTTTGACAAGGAATTTTCTTTACAAATACAGCATTTTCCCTGAATAGAATTCTAGTGAATTCAATTTTTCTACTTCATTATACCAGAAAAACAGATTTGAAGGGTCCTTTAGAAGCTATTTGGTGCCATATTTTGAGAGTAGGTAATATTTCATCTTTACTTTTGTAGTCTATTTCTTTTGAGTTGATTTTGACAAACAGCTTCAAATAGCACAAGCTAGAATAATTTTCACAGACTCCAGAGATAAATACTTCACCCTTAACCCAAATATTATTGATTTGGCAATGCTTTCTATTTACATCTCTTTTCCTTAAAACTCTAATTTTATTAAGAATCTCAGCTAGAATAAATAATGGATTTTTCTTTATTGCAGCATAAACCAAAGTGAGATACTCTCTGCCCTCCTTCCTCACCATTATCATTTTCCTTATCCTTTGTTTAAGCAGATTATTTGAGAAGAAAAAAATAGAAGAGGGAGGAGGAAGAGATGGAGAAGTAGAAGGGGAGAAAGAACTTAACACCTCTAGTTTCCATTCCAACATGCAAAGAGCTTGGAAGTCATCACTACTATCCTCACAAAAAGGAAAAAGCAGAACAAACTGAAATTCAGCAACTTCTCTTTTTTTTTTTTTTTTTGGATTTTTTTAAAATTTAACTTTATTTTTACATTTAATTGAAAATATAAACAATTAAAAACTAAAAAGTAAACACAGATGAATAAATATATACATTTCTCCATTAAATGTAATGGATACATAAAAAAAATTTTTTTTTTTATCAAACAGTATGTTACACAATATATTTGGTTCATAGTAATGCATTCATACAGTATTTGTCCTTTTGTATCTGGCTTGCTTCACTCAGCATAATGTCCTTTAGCAACTTTTCTTAGATCCATCAGAGACTGAGGTCACAATGCAAACTGATGCCCCCAAAACTGGAGAGATGTGTGAATACAGAAAATTTCAGTTTACTGGGAGCAGAAGTCATGAATTGGCAGTAACACAAACTATAATTGATGGACTGCTGAAAGCTAGGTATAGACTAGTTTGAGAGTTAAAAACCCCTGGGAGCCCAGTCTTAGGAAGGTTCCCACATGTTCATGTGTTTTACTCCCAAGCCTGCCCTCAGGGGAAGCTACTTTACCAAAGCCTGATTGACATGGGGAAAAGGAAATACCAAAATCCTCTAGCCTTCTAATGCAGAGGGAGGCCTGAGAAGCAAATGTGAAGGGCACAGCCCAGGGGCACAGGCCCAATAAAAGATAGGGACCTAACCATAGGATTATAGAATGTTTCCCTACACCCAAACCTCACCACCACATCAACAAAGCTCCTGTATAATAACACAGGATTATAGCTAAAAGAATGGCAAGACTCAGACTCTATTTAAGAAGGAGTTTCTGGGGAAATCCAAAGATAACAGGGAAGACAATAAGGACATAGAGGAAATTGAAACCTCAGATACCTACATCTATATCAAATATTAAACATAGCCTAACTCCCAGCAGGATATACATAAACCCTCACACTCCAGGTTTATTTTACCCCAGTTCCTATTACCCAATACATCATATCCAGCTTTCAATGAAAATTTACAAGGCATACAAAAGGCAAGGGGAAAAATAGTCTGAAAAGACAAAGCAAGCAATAAACCAGACTGATATATAGAAGATTTTGGAACTATCAAACTGGGAATTTAAAATAACTATGATTAATATGTTAAGGACTTCAATGGAAAAAGTGGATAACATGAGAACAGATGAAAAATGTAAGCAGAGAGATTAAAACCCTAAGAAAGAATAAAAATTAAATGCTACAAATAAAATACTCTAACAGAAATGAAGAATGTGTTTGATGAGAGGGAATACATTTCTTTTTTTCATATGTATTGTATCATTAATCTTTAGGGGGAGGAAAGATGATTCTTTTTGTTTATTCCATTATTTCTTTCTTAGATAATTATTGTGTTTTACTTATTTTGTCAAAATTTAAATGAAGGAATTTAAAGAATACTTTAAAAAAATTTAAATGCTATATAGGGGAATTTTGGAAACAGAGTAGGGAGCTCCAAGAGTCAGCTTATCCTACAGTGTAGTTAGTAATTAGCCAGACTATCTAAATCACCTGTTTGGGGGTACCAGGAGACCAGAAGAACATCCTGCAACATCCTTGGAAGAACAGAAGGAGGAGACTGCCCATCTGCAGTGAAGATTCATGAATAGAGCACACCACACCATGGAGGCCTGCCCATCACCCGCTGGTGGGGCAGGACACCTTGGGAGCTATCCCCTGGCTGGAGTTGGAAGCTCCATTTCCCAAAAACGGGTGGAGGAAGAGATGGTCAGGCATTGACTTCAGCGACTGATTAGTAAATTCAACTGGCTAAAGTCCAATCCCAAGTACAGTTAAAGTTCAAACCTGACCAAGTTGGAAAGAGGCCAGTAGTCTCCATTTTAACTCCACCACCAGCATGAGAGGAAGCGGGGCTGATTGAAAATCACAGTGAAGTAGGAACCAGTTTCTTTCCACCCAGGTCAGATTGCTGCACTAGTCTAGGCTCCAGCCCCAACTCTGGAAGGGAGAAAGCTGAAAGGACCTGAACCAGCTTCTCTGGGCAACTATTTTTGCTTTTGGCCCACATGGCCAAGACTGCTGAGTGCTCATGGGGCTATATCCCTGCCCCCAATAGGACAGGAGGAGGAAGTGCTTCCTCAGCCTCTCTGGAAAACTAAAGTTGCTTTGGCCTGCACAGACTAGACTGTTGGGCACACCTGTGGCTACATCCCTACCCCCCTGACAGGGCAGGAGGAATAGTATTTCCTCAGCCTCTCTGGGCAACTGCAGGTGCTTCTGGCCTGCATGTACTAGATTGTTGGGCACATCTGTGGCTCCATTCCCACTCCTGGCAGGGAAAGAGGGGGGCTGGTGCTTCATCAGTCTATATGGGAATCTGCCCATATCTGTGGCTAACCCCAAACCAGGCAGGGAAGGAAGGGGCATTGAGCTTCATCAGTCTCTCCAGGCAACTACAGATGTCCTTGGTGTGCATAGCTTAGATTACTGCTCACAGCTGTGGCTCCTTCCCCATCCCCGGCAGGGGAGAAAGGTGAGAGAAGTTTCATCAATTCCTAGGGCAATTCAGGCAGCTTCAATTTCCATGGCTTACAGTACCAACCTCATCCTGGGCTCCTCCAGCAAGGAACAAAGGGCAAGAAACAGATGAAAAAGAGCTAAAAAAATTCAGATGTGTTAAACAAGAGCATTTTTAAAATTCCAAAATAAGTTGAACCAAGTACCAAAAAGGGGCTGTAGTATAAAACCAATCAAATAGAAAGCTTTAGACTAAAGATAGAAACTGAGCCCAGAATAAATACATCAAGTAAATCAGATGCTGAGATACCAACAAAAATTACAAGCCATAACAGGAAATGGGAAGATATGGCCCAGTCAAAGGAACAAGCCAAACCTCCGGATGACATAAAGGAGTTGAGACAACTAATCACAGATATTTGAACAAATCTCCTTAATAAATTCAATGAGATGGCTAAAGAGATTATGTATATTAAGAAGACACTGTGTGAGCACAAAAAAGAATTTGAAAGCATGCATAGAAAAACAGCAGATCTTATGGAAATGAAGGCACAATAAATTAAATTAAAAATACACTGGAGGTATATAACAGCAGATTTGAAGAGGCAGAAGAAAGGATCAGTGAGCTTAAAGACAGGGCCCCTGAAAATGAACACATAAAAAACAGAAAAAGAAAAGAATGGAAAAATTAAACTGGGGCCCAGGGAACTAAATGATGACAAGAGACATGCAAACATATGTGTCATGGGAATCCCAGAAGGAAAAGAGAAGGGAAAAGAGGCAGAAGGAATATTTGAGAAAATAATGGTAGAAAATTTCTCAACCCTATTGAAGGACATAAATATCCATGTCCAAGGAGCACAATGTACTCCTATCCAAATAAATCTGAATAGACCTACTCCAAGACACTAACCAGAATGTCAAATGCCAAAGATAACGAGAATTCTGAAAGCTGTAAGAGAAAAGCAATTCATCACATACAAGGGATGTCCAATAAGATTAAGTGCTGATTTCTCATCAGAAACCATGGAGGGAAGTAGGCAGTGGTATTATACATTTCAGATACTAAAAGAGAAAAACTGTCAGCCAAAATTCTTATATCTGGCAAGACTGTCTTTCAAAAATGAGGGTGAGTATAGAATATTCACAGATAAGCAGAAACTGAGAGAGTTTTTAACAAAGAGTCCAGCCTTGCAGGAAATATTAAAAGGAGTGCTACAGACTGAAAATAAAGACAGGAGAGAGAGGCTTGGAAGGGAGTCTAGAAATGAAGATTATACCAATTAAAGTAACTAAAAGCATAAAAAGAGTGGTGAAAATAAGATATGACAGATAAAACCAAAAGGTCAAAATGGGTGAAG
>JAQZBX010033362.1:0-25422 GCA_029593785.1 Cabassous unicinctus | reverse complement strand
TTTGTCTTTTTATTTTCAAGATGTAGGATTTCTTTATATATGCTGGATATTAGACCCTTTTCAGATAGATGGTTACCAAATGTGTCTTCCCATTGAGTAGGCCACCTTTTCACTTTCTTGACAAACTCCTTTGAAGCACAAAAGTTTTTAATTTTGAGGAGGTCCCATTTATCTGTTTTTTCTCTCATTGCTCGTGCTTTGGATATAAAATTTCTGAAACCATTTCCTACTACAAGATCTCATAGATGCTTCCCTACCTTATCTTCTAGGAGCCTTATGTCTTGGCTCTTATATGTAGATCTCTGATCCATCTTGAGGTAATTTTTTGTATAGGGCCTGAGATGGTGATCCTTTCTCATTCTTTTGGATATGGATATCCAGTTCAAGGAGACTCAGCTCTTTTGCAGAGAAATGTTAATCAGGGAAGACATGGCTTGAGGCTGCAATTCTGCCTTCCTAGCTGCAATTCATTGACAGCTGGGACACTCAGCTTGTTGCTCTGATTCACCAGTGTTTCATGAAGGAGGCCCCTCCCAGAGGAAGGCAATCAGAACCTTAATTGATACATTGTTAAGGGCAGACCTGATGCCCCACACCCCATTCCTCTCTATTCCTTACACTATACTGCATTGAACTATTCTAAGAGGATTCAAAGAAGTTCAAAATCCTTCTGCATTAAAAATAAGTAAAGTGTTATGTTGCTGAGAAGTTTCTCGATGTACCAAGAAACATAAATACATGGATATATTTATCCATATATAAGTGTTCTTGGACAAGTTACTTAATTGCGCTGGCAAATGGAGATAATAATAGCTACTTTACAAAGGTTGTTGATAGGATTAAATGTTGATAAGATTAAAGCTCTTAGCCCAATGCCTGGCACATAGCACCGTGCTTAATAAAGACAACATGAATTATTTTTTAAAAACATACAAAAAATATTGTGTAGTGAGGGTGCCCTTTATTTTTGTGTTTTTTTTAATTAGAGGAATTGTAGGTTTACAGAAAAATCATGCAGAAAATACAGAGATCCCATATATGCCCCCTATTATTAGCACCTTACATTAGAGTGGTAACTTTATTACAATTGATGAAAGCTTATTTTATAATTGTACTGTTTAGTCTACAGTTTACATTAGGGTTCCCTGTTTGTGTTGTATAGGCCTATGGATTTTTAAAAAAAAATTTATTCTAGTAACATATATATAACTTAAAATTTCCCCCTTGTAACCACATTCAAATACATAATTCAGTCCTGTTAATTACATTCACAATGTTGTGTTATCATTACCACTATTCATCACTCTAAAGGTTTGGCAACTGTTTCCATTACTCCAAATAGAAACTTTGAAAATTTAAGCATTAACTACTCCTTCCCTATCCCTACCCTGACCCCTGGAAACCTGAATTCTAGTTTCTGACTCTCTGAATTTGCTTATTCTAATTACTTTATACTAGCAAGTTTACAATGGGACAGAGAGAGTGATAGCATGAATCTACATCCACAATAGCCCTTACTGGTACAATCTGATGACCTGCAACCCCTGCAGCTGCTCATCTCTTTATTTTGCAGCTATCTCAGAATATCAACTAGAATATCCACTCTATGAGAGCAGGCACCGAGTCTGCCTTCCTTACTCTCTATCTCCAGGAACTAGCACATAATAGGCACTCAAGAAATATTTATATTAAAATGCAGGAGTAGAGAGCCCAGTGTGAAAATGTTCCCTGAATGCTCATGATTTAAATTAAAAACACTAAATGGTTCTGTGTCTTGGGTGGTAGGTGGGGTAGACAGATTGGGGTGGGGACAGAGTTGGAGACTTGCCAGCCTTCAGAGCAACTATTCCACTCAGAAACCTCTTGCAGTTACTGCACTAGGCCGTTAGGAGGCAGAAAAAGATGAGTAGGATACGGTCCTTGGAAGGAATTACAAGGTAGCTGGGGGACACCAGAAGAAAATACAAATAACAGATGTGCAAGACTGGATGCTATCACTGCTGCAGAGGCTCAGAGTATTTCAGGAATATTAGGGGAGCCAGGCCTTAAAGGAGGCTTAAGCTTTAGCTACACAGTCTTGGGAGCTTGCAGGAGACGTTTCAGAATGACATAAGCAAGGGTCTGGAAGCTGAAAGCTACACCGTATTTTAGGGAGTTGGAATTGACTTCACTGAATGACTGGGTGGGAGCTGAGAGGGGAGAAAGTAGATAATAAGGCCGAAAAATCTTGGTTAGGCCCAAATTCTCTTGGACTACCAGGCTAAGGAGTTCAATTGGTAAGTCATGAAAACCTTTTGAATAATAACAATATCTCAGGTGTTCAGTGTGTCCTTTTTTTCACAGACAAAAAGGGGGCAGCATAACATTGTGGTTAAAAGCACAGACTCTGGAACTGATTTATTTGGTTCAAATCCTGATTCTGTGATTTATTATCTCTGTGAGGTTGGATGGGGAACTTAGCCTCCCTGTGCCTCATTTTCCCTACCTCTAAAATAGGGATAACATACCTGCCTCATAGAGTTGGTGAGGATTATTTTGAGTATTAGATACATTAGTATATGTGAAGCACTCAGAAGAGCATGTGGCACATAGTAATACCATATAAGTGATCACTGTTGTTATTATTTTTTTTAAACTCATGGTTCTCATACTTTGGTGTATATCAGACACTGCTAGGAGCGTAATAAAGTACAAGTAATAGGGGTGCTTTGCTCCCCCTGTGTTGTCTTCATAGGAGGTCTCAATTATTTCCTTGAGGGTGTCTTTCCCTTCCATTCTACCACCAACACCCTAGGTGTCCTCCGTTCCTAGAGACCACCAAGATCCTTGGGTCATTGAAATGTATGTGTGTGAGCAGGGAATGTACTCTTGGGTTGGGTGGGGGGTGTTGAGCAAAGTGCTGGCTGTGGGCCACTGGTGGTCCTTACTAAATGGTAAGAAGGCCAGCTGGACTTGCCTCGACGTCCACACAACTCGCAGTGCTGACTCAGAAGGTGCTCGTTCTGGAGGAGTATTGAGGTCTCCCAATTCAGCTCTCATCCAATCCATAGGGTTCCTCTTCCTTCCCTCTCTCTCTGTGCCTCCAAGAGTTAGGGGGGTGATTCCTGCTATGTGTGGGGTTGGAATAAGGTGGGAAGGCCCTCTGGATTTAAGGAAGAATTTAGTGAATATGCTGAGGAAGCGAAGGAGGGGGAAGGAATGAATACTGATAAATACTTTTCATTAACCCACCCCTTACAGATTCCCAGGCCCAGCCCACCCCCAAATCTACTGAATTGAATTTCCCAGGACATTTAGATTTTTAATATTACAGAATTACTCCATAGTAGTTCTTATGTACACCTGAATTTGAGAACCATTATATTGTTAATTGGATCCATCCAATAACTCTGAAAGGTAGGCAGGTATTATTTTATTATTCCTATTTTATTGATGAGGAACATGAAGACCAATGATGTTTTGGTAACTTGTTCGGGACTCGACACCACATCTGACTCCAGGTCTTAGGCCATCTCCCTATACTAGGTCAAAGGAGTTTGAGCAAAAGTGTATAGGAATTTAAAATAATCTGACAGGTATGAGAGAGTAAGTTGGAGGGGAAAGCACTTATTCTGAGATGAATCCTATTTAATTCCAATCAGTTCAACAAATTTCATTGAGTCCTCTGTGGTGCATTGTTTTACTCAAATATTCTTAGACCCATCCTAGTGAGATATAGGGCTGATATAAAACATTAATGTCTTTTTTTTAAAAAAAACAATTTATTGAAGTATACCATTCATATATGAACACACATAAACTATAAGTGTTCAGTAAATATCGTGAACTTATAAAATAAGAATGCATAACATCATACAGGGCCTTCACACATTACCCCCTCACAAACACCCTGCATTGCTATGAAACATTTGTTAACAAATCATGAAAGAACATTGTCAAAGTATTACTACCAACTATAGTCCGTATTTTCCTCCCTTATACATTTTTTAAGGATTTATTTATTTACTTACTTTTATCCATTTTATACCACCACCACCCCGTTTTTGCTGTTTTTGTGTCCATTCCTTGGGCGACACTGTGTCCATTTCCTGCCCTCTCTTCTCATCCTTCTCCGCCTGTCTTCACTGGGATTCGATCCTCAGACCCTCCCATGTGGGAGAGAGGTGTCCTACCACCTGTGCCACCTTAGTTCCTGGTTTTTCGGTGCGTCTTGTCTTGGCTCTCCCTTGTGTCACTCTCTTGTTACGTCATCATCTTGCTGCGTGGGTCGCGGCTCCTGGCGGCGCACCCACACACAGGGCCTGGTGGCCCATGCACCTTCTATATTTTCCTTTTTTTTAATTTTTGCCAGGAGGTCCCAGGGATCGACCCAGGTCTCTCCATATGGGAGACAGATGTCCAACCACCCGAGCCACATCTGTCCCCCTGCTATATCTCAAGGTTGACCAAAGATACCCAAAGTATTTTCCCATACAGGATGGTCATATAATAAATCAGGCTTAGTTTATCACCAGCATTCCAAAAACCAGACCTAGGGAGAAAATCTAGGTCTGGGGACACATGTATGGTTTCTAATATAGCGAATGTTTAGCCTACTCTGATTATCACAAAATCAGGACAGCGAGAATATTCATATCATTCATGTCTTGATATGCAGAGTGTCTTCCAGCTGTACTTATGGTGACTCAGTTACAATAGGTCTGTGTACTTGTAAAAAGGGTTTGGTTAATTATCTTCCTCAACATTACATTGAAGAACATTTTCTTTAGTCAGATAACTTGCCTAAGAAATTCAATCCAAGATCAATTTTAGGCTATTTCTTAACAACCACCAACATCCAATACCATTCTGACTGAAAGCATGGCTCTACCCTTTACTGCCAGGAAGAAGCAAAAATAAAACTCCCCATTGCATTAGGGGGAAAACACATATATAAGGAGTACCCATTGTCTGTCAGACATGTGACCTGCTTTCCCACGCCATCTTATTGAAGTGGGCAGAAAACCTCTGTCCATCTCTTCAGGTGGCTTTCCAACAATTCCACAACTGTTTGTCCTGTAGCTCTTGGCCCATACCTCATATGCAAGTTTTCTTGCCAGTATGTACCAGTCCTAAAGGTTTGTCTCACTTTCTAGAGAATATAATTTACTTATTGTTATATTCCCTATAGTGCTACACATAGTAGTGTTCAATCAATATTTGTTGAATGGATAAAAAAATAATAAGACAAAGGTCCAGAGCTGTTCTTATAAACAGGTAGTAGAATTGAATACCAGTGTATGATTTAAGGAGTGCTTGGTAGGAGTTCATGCCAGAAATATCCATTCCATAGTGTGTCATGATGTCTGAAATTCTTCCACTGGAATTTATCCCTTCATGTGTTGATGATCTTTTGATTTTCAGAAATATCCTATTAAAAGAGATGGTCATCTGGGTTCTAATAGTATCAGATTTGGTAGTCCTCTTCCCTCATAAAGCTGCAAGAATAAGTGCACAGACAATTGTCCTGTCCTGTGGGATTTTAAAGAAAGGAGAGATTACTGTGGCCTGGAGTGTAAGGAAAGGAACCTGAGGTAGGTGCCAAAAGAAAGTCGCTTTCAGAGAAGTAGAGGGAAGAGGAGAAATGTGTATTGAGAAGAGCACACCAGCCATCTCAAGGGAGCAGAAAAGATAGCTAGCAGGAACAATGCTTCAGGCTTCCTTATCTCGGTATTGCTGATTTATCATTGCTCACTAATGAATCTATTTATAGGTTTATTTTTCAGGGAAAAAACAAGCGTGCCCTAACTGGGTTTTCCAGACCTTGGTTATAACTCTAATTGCTGTGATGGCGTTTTGGTAAGAAAGCTTCAATGTTACGTCAAGTTCTTTTTTTCTTCCCATCTTTCTTTTCTCACATATAAACTGGAGACTGACCTTCCACTTACTTTGTGAAGAAGCGGCCCTTTAAACCTTCTGTTTAGCTTTGAGATGAGGGAGCCCTTTTAAAACTCATGTTTTAAAGGGAAAAGCACAGGCTTTCTGCACTTGAATGTGAATGAAGGAGGCCTCCTTAATCATGAATGACGATTTCAATCAACTGATTAACAGCTCACTGAGACTTTCATTTGTGTGTGTGTGTGTGTGTGTGTGTGTGTGTGTGTGTGCGCTAGCACACAGGTGTCTCTTACATGTGCATGTTAGTCATGCAACTAACTTTCTCAAAATTTTGGTCTCCTTCCTGTCTACTTGGGGGAAAAGATTGAGTAGGCAATCGGGTACATCCACCCTTCCCTGGTCACTCATGTTTATTGGAAGTCTTTTGGAGTCTTCAGTGAAGACTTTCTTCCAAAAGGACTATGAGATTACCCCAACATATTCAGTAAAATGAAATTGTAGCCAAATTTACTTTCGCAGTTAAACCAGACAAATACAGCAAGGATACCAGTATTTGCTATGTAAGCATTAGGTGACTTTTGACCAGCTGTCCCTCCTCCCCAAAGAGGTAGAATCATCTTTCTCAGGTGTCTGCTCTTCACGCCTCTGCTCTTCTGCCTTTGGTCTGCTCAGCGGTGCTCCCTCAGGCCTCCTGCTCTTGTCCATGTTCTCCAGCCTTTGAATATTCCTTTCTTGTTTTTAGCCTGACTATTCACATGGTGAAAGGAATATTTTACCCTCAGATGGCACTTTGTTAGTGTGGGAAAGGACTGGCTCCTGGGCCTTGTCTTAGGGAAGACAATCATTGTCAGAGGCAAAGCAAGCAACCTTTCCAACGTGCTTCTAGTTCCTCAATCTAAAGCAACTTCCTAGCTATAGAAGCCAGGTACCCTTCTCTTTTCTTAGCATTTTCACTTTTGACTTGCTGCCCACTTTGGGAAGCTTACCCAAGTATTTCACACCACCACACAGAATTCTTAACTCAGGAGAACACAGCATCTACCTTTAACAGACATATTTAGCATTCTCTAGCAATGCAGATTTCCATTAAACCCAATGGAATGGTCATACAAGATCTAATTCTGAGGCAAAGAGAGTGCTTCTTAATATGTGCTTATCAGATTTTACAAATTCCAATATTTTTGACCATCCAATACCATAAATGGGAGGTATTGGGCTTATTATCTTGTTTCTTACCTTGTTTCTGCTGTATACCTGAGAATAGCCAAACAGTGGGATATACCTCCAAAGAAGGGAGCTGTCCATTTCATCCTATGGTCCTCGAAGTTTCCTGGTTATGTAGTGGGGTAGATGGCACAGACAAGTCAGAAAGATTAGTTAAGGGTTAGTTTTCGGGGGAGTGGAGAAAAAAGTAAGGGAGACTGGGCCACAGCAAGCAGTTGACACAGCAACACTGCGTGTTCTATCTGACAACATCTTTGGGATTCAGCACTACTTTTCCCACCAGGTTAGTGCCTGCTGGGAGGAACCAGCTGCTGAGGACACATTGAGAATTCTTTATGAATGGAATTGAAACATGTGGCACATTTTTTGTGTATACTTAAGGATGGTAAACCCATCACCTTTAATGGGGAACAAAATAACGAGCAGTCAAGTTTGGAGGAGCAGGTGTGAAGTTAAGTTGGCAAGAAATCGAGTTAGGTAATGCTGTCAAGTCCAGCACCAAGTGTGACTGTAAAGTCATAAGGCAGACTTCTTTGTATGGCTTGTGAGAGAGTTCTAAAGGCATCCCCAAAATTAGGGAATGCTAAGTGTTTGGATCCATGAGCTTTGTTGAGAATAGCTTCCCAAATCTCAGCACCCCTAACGAAGACTTCCATTTGGATATATAAGTTCTGATCATTGGAAGAAAAAAGATATTCTCATTATTTTGAAGTGACATAGTGTGGAAATGGATACTGTCTAAGTTTGCTACAGGACTGCCAGTATAAAATTATCAGAAACGGCTTCCATAAAGGGAATTTATTTAAGGTAAAAATTCTGAGGCTGTGAAGTTCTGAGGCTGTGATAATGCCAAATCAAGGCATTATCACAGATGCTGTCTCACCAAAGTCAGCCACTGGTGATCCTGGTGTCTTGACATGTGGCAAGACAAGATGGCATCTGATCTCTGCCGAGGTCCCTGCCTTCCCCTCCAGGCTCACTGTCTCCTGGAACTAAGCTGTGGGTGATCAGGCATATGGTTCATTTCTCCCTGGGCCTTATCTCCTTTAGCCTCTTGGGCCTCCTCTGTCTTTCTGCAGATGTAGGAGAACCTGGAGTCCTCTCTCTCACATGGCAGGGTCAAAACTTTCTCTGCCTCTCTCCTTTCTCTCTGTGTGTTCTCAGTGTATATAAAACCCAGGAAGAGGGCACAGTCCCAACCTGGGTCACTCCTTTCTGACATAATCTAATCAAAAGCCCTAAAGTGATCTAATTAAGTGATCTAATCAAAGGTCCCTTAACTGAATTTAATGTAATCAGAGGGCCCCACACCCACAGGAATGGATTAGTTTTAAAGGACATGATCTTTTCTGGAATTCACAAAAGAACTTCGAACTGTCACAGATGCTTTATTGCATTTCTTTCCCTTCCTATGCCCAATTTGGTTTATTGTGCTCTGAAAAGATAGACAGCAGGAAAATGTCAGAGAAGTGGCCAAAGGGTTTGGCATCCACAGCTGGCTAACCCTGTGCTGCCTTTCATCTCCAAATGCTACAGTGCAGGCTTCGTCTGTCAATGGGATGCAAACCTTGCCCTGACTTTTCCCTGCAAGAAACTGAGGGCTGCCTCCAGCTATTCATACATCTCCCTTTGTAAACTTCCATAGTGATAGACACTTCTAAGACAGCTTGCCAGAGTCAGGGGGCTGTGTTGTGGAAAAAGTCCATCAGCCTTTAGTACCCCAGGAGCCTCTGAGCTCCAGGAAAGCTGAGGACTTTTTCTCACCAGGACGGAAAAGCATAACTGTGCTGGTTTCCATGACACTCCTTTCAGCCATGGCTCCCCACTCCCCCTCCTCTCCCATCTGTGTGGCCTGTTAGAGTACATCCTTGGCCAACTGGAAATGTGAAAAATGTCTGGAATCAAATCCACCACATAATGCTTTATTATTTTTTTTTTTAACAGTGCCTTGACAATAGTCTCCCTTTACATACTTAGCTTGAAAGATCAAGACCGACGTACCCCAAGTCTCCTTCCAAAGTGAGTTCTGGTCTTGTTTTCCTCTGGGGAGGAGGATTGTTGAAAGTTTCCTTCATTAATCATTTTGTTCTCTTCCTCCAGCAATATCACAACCTCTCAGAAGCCAGTTCTGCGTCCCACATCCTCCCCATCAGGTAAGGTCTTTATATTCTTCACCCTCAAACCTTCCCTTCATGTGAACTGTCAACAGAAGATACCTACCTTTCAGGTTAACCTTGTTGCTTCCTTCCCTTCTGCCCAATGCCTTGCAGCAACTAAGACACCCCTGGCAACCACACAGTCCTCCATCAAAGTACCTGAAATCACTTTCTGCGAGATCCTGCCATGTCAGGAGACTTACTGTTGCCCCATATGGGGAATCAGAAGAGTCCTTTCAACTCCTGTGCAAAGACAATCCAAAGAGGAGGTGATGGAAATCAATCAGAGGCAATGGACAGGTAAAGGATGTTCAAGGAGAATGAGGGCTTTGCCAGTACTTGTTGGATTGTCTGTTAATGATTCCAGAAAATGGTTCCACTTTTCTGTTTGGGTGGCAAAGTCTTTTAAAACACAAATACTCAAACTGGCAGTCACCTTTAGTATTGAGTTCCCTGCCCAGGGATGAAATTTTGGTTAATTCAAGTCCTTATAATTTTCACCAAGTGAAAGGGTCTCATATGTCTGTTGCCAGCAAAGATAGTAATAGTAGCACTTGTGAAGTAATTACATGCACATGGGTAAATTTTTTGGCTTACTTAGAACTTAGAAAATGATGTGGTATCTGGGCTCCCTACCCAAATCAACTAAGGCAAACAAAAGAGACTTTGGAAACTCTAATGAGTTCAGGGTAAGATTTAAGGTAGTGATAAACACAAAGTTAGCATTCAATTTTGAGAATATCTTCTTCCTAGCATTGCATACACAACACACACATATATACATGGATATTTTAAAGTAACATAATTTTCATGTTAAAAATTATGGAAACTTGATCAAGGCCTAAAAGTATAATTATCAATGTAAGATAAAAAACAATACATCCAAATGTATGCTAATTTATTATAGTTTTTATAAATCCCCTTTTATAAACATAAATATAAATGAGTGTCTAAAATAATGATGATGCTAGTAATAGCAATAAATACAAATTGATACAGCTTTCTACTAGGTGGTTATAGTAACAACAGTCCCCAATTCATAGCAATTTAATGTTGCAAAAATTTATTTCTCACTCACTCTATATGTCAAATGTAGATCAAAAGAGGGCTTTTGCTCATCCTGTCATTCAGGACTAGCTGATGGTGACTCCATTTCAATGCATATTTCCACAATCTCTATAGCAGGAGTAAGAGAATGAGCAAATTATGCACTGGCTCGTAAAGCTTCCACCTAGGCATAACACATGTCACTTCTGCTTATACTTTATTGGCCAAAGCAAGTTCACATTGGTTATGTCTACTTTTAAAGCAGGTGGGGAAGTACAGTCCTAACATGTACCTGGAAGAAGATGAGACAGAATATTTGTGAGCAGACCCAGTCAGTGACATGTAGAATATGATCAGTGATAGAACTTTGGGGGTTGCAATGTAATTTCTTTTTCCTTTTGATATTTTTTCATATCCTATTCTTGGATAAATAACTTACAAATCATCATGATCGTTATTATCATCATGATGTAAGGAAATATTATTATATGTGAGGCACTGTCATAAGTAGGTTGCATGAATAAATCATTTAATACTCACAACCTGGTAAGAGCTGTTATTATCCCATTTTTTTCCCAACGAGAAAGCTGAAGTCCAGAGAGTTTCCCCCACACTGATAGGTGGCAATACTAACATTATTTTTCTGATAAGAGTAATCCTTTATTGAGTTTGGGAATAGATGTATCATTATAGGGTTCAACCTGATGAAAGGAATTTGTTTCAGTTATCAGATTCTAAATATTTTAAAATGTGGAGCAATCCAGTATTTTTTTTTTACTTTCTTTTGTACATTTAATAATCAAAAATATAAACAATTAAAAACTAAAAAGCAAGCACAGATGAGTAAATACGTTTCTCAATTGTACTGGATACATATAAATTTTTTTTTTAATCAAACAATATGTTACACAATATATTTGGTTCATAGTAACGCATTCATACAGTATTTGTCCTTTTGTGTCTGGCTTGCTTCGCTCAACATAATGTCCTCCAGGGTCATCCATGTTGTCATATGCTTTACGACTTCATTTCTTCTTACAGATGCATAATATTCCATCATGTGAATAGACCACAGTTTGTTTATCCATTCATCTGTTGATGGACACCTGGGTTGTTTCCCACTTTTGGCAATGGTGAATAATATTGGTTTTGAACATCACTGTGCAAATGTCTGTTCGTGTCACTACTCTCAGTTCTTCTGGGTATATACCCATTAGTGGTATTGCCGGGTCACGTGGCAAGTCTATATTCAACTTCTTTAGGAACTGCCAAACAGTCCTCCACAATGGCTCTGCCATTCTGTATTCCCACCAACAGTGAATAAGTGTTCCCATCTCTCCACATCCTTCCCAACATTTGTAGTTCTCTGTCTTTTTAATACTGGCCATTCTGATAGTTGTGAAATGATATCTCATTGTAGTTTTGATTTGCAATTCCCTAATCATGAGTGATGTTGAGCATTTCTTCAAGTGTTTTTTTTTTTTTTTGCCATTTGTATTTCTTCTTTGGAGAAATGCCTGTTCAAGTCTTTTGCCCATTTTTTAATTGGTTCATTTGTCTTTTTATTGTTGATTTGTAACATCTGTTTATATAACCTGGATAGTAAACCCTTATCAGATATGTGATTTCCAAATATTTTTTCCCATTGAGTTGGCTGCCTTTTCACCCTTCTGACAAAGTCCTGTGAGGTACAAAAGTGTTTAATTTTGAGGAGGTCCCATTTGTCTATTTTTTCTTTTGTTGCACGTGCTTTGGGTGTAAGGTCCAAGAAACCACAACCTACTAAAAGGTGTGGAAGATGTTTCCCTACATTTTCTTCTAGTAGTTTTATGGTCCTGGCTTTTATATTTAGATCTTTGATCCATTTTGAGTTGGTTCTTGTATAGGGGGTGAGATAGGGATCCTCTTTCATTCTTTTGGCTATAACCATTTGTTGAAGAGACTGTTTTTTCCCGTTAGCGTGCACTTGGTAGGTTTGTCAAAAACCAGTTGATTGTATAGGTGAGGGTTTATTTCTGGGTTCTCAGTTCTATTCCACTGATCATTGTGTCTATCTTTATGCCACTACCATGCTGTTTTGACCACTGCAGCTTTGTAATATGTTTCAAGGTAAGGCAGTGAAATTCCTCCCACATCGCTCTTCTTTTTTAGAATGCTTTTGGCTATTCAGGTGCACTTACCCTTCAAAATGAATTTGGTAATTGCCTTCTCTAATTCTGTAAAGTAAGCTGTTGGGATTTTGATTGGTATTGCATTGAATCTATAAACCAGTTTGGGCAAGATTGACATCTTCACGATATTTATTGTTCCAATCCATGAGCACAGAATGTCTTTCCATTTGTTTAGGTCTTTTAAAATTTCTTTTAGCATTGTTTTGTAGTTTTCTGCATATAGGTCCTGTACTTCTTTGGTTAAATTAATTCCTAGGTATTTGAGTCTTTTTGTTGCTATTGAAAATCAAGTTTTCCCCCTGATTTCCTCCTCAGGTTGTTCAGTACTAGTGTACAAAAACATTACTGGTTTTTGTGTCTTGATCTTGTATCCTGCCACATTGCTGAACTCATTTATTAGCTCAAGTAGCTTTGCTGTGGATACTTCAGGATTTTCTAAGTAAGGATCATGTCATCTGCAAACAGCGAGAGTTTTACTTACTCTTTTCCTATTTGGATGCCTTTAATTTTTTTTTTCTTGTCTAATTGCATTAGCTAGAACTTCTAGTACAATATTGAATAACAACGGTGACAGTGGGCATTCTTGTCCTGTTCCCGATTTTAGAGGGAAAGCTTTCAAACTTTCCCCATTGAGTATGATATTGGTTGTGGGTTTTTCATATATGCCTTTTATCAAATCTAGGCAATTTCCTTCTAGTCCTATCTTTTGAAGTGGTTTTATCAAAAAAGGATGCTGGATTTTGTCGAATGCCTTTTCTGCATCTATTGAGATGATCATGTGGTTTTTTCCCTTCAATTTGTTAATGTGGTGTATTACATTGATTGATTTTCTTATGTTGAACCAGCCTTGCATACCAGGAATAAATCCCACTTGGTTGTGATGTATAAGTCTTTTGATATGCTGTTGGATTCGATTTGCAAGTATTTTGTTGAGAATTTTTGCATCTATGTTCATTAGAAAGATCGGTCTGTAATTTTCTTTTCTTGTAGAATCTATCTGGCTTTGGTATTAGGGTGATGTTGGCTTCATAAAATGTGCTGGGTAATTCTCCCCCCTCTTCAATTTTTTGGAAGAGTTTAAACAGGATTGGTGTTATATCTTTTGTAAATGCTTGGTGGAATTCACCTGTGAAGCCATCTGGTCCTGGACTTTTCTTTGCTGGGAGATTTTTGATGATGGATTCAATCTCCTTAAACGTGATTGGTTTGTTAAATTCTTGTATTTCTTGTAGCGTCAGTGTAGGTTGGTTGTGCATTTCCAGAAATTTGTCCATTTCATCTAGGTTGTCTGGTTTTTGGCATATAGTTTCTCATAATATCCTCTTATGATTCTTTTTATTTCTGTGGGGTCATTTGTAACTTCCCTCCTTTAATTTCTGATTGTATTTATTCACATCTTCTCTTTTTTTCTTTGTTAGTTTAGCTAGGGGTTTGTCAATTTTATTGATCTTCTCAAAGAACCAGCTTTTGGTTTTGTTGATTTTCTCTTTTTCTGTTCTCATTTTCATTTATTTCTGCTTTAATCTATATTATTTCTTTCTTTCTGCTTGCTTTGGGATTGGTTTGCTGTTCTTCTTCTAGTTTCTCTAGTTGTTCAGGTAAATCTTTGAGTTTAGCTCTTTCTTGTTTTTTAATATAGGCATTTACAGCTATAAATTTCCCTCTCAAGACTGCCTTTGCTGTATCCCATAAGTGTTGATATGTTGTGTTCTCATTTTCATTTGTCTCAATATATTTCCTGATTTCACTTGCAATTTCTTCTTTGATCCACCAATTATTTAGGAGTCTGTTGTTCAGTCGCCACACATTTGCAAATTTACTTTTTTCCTGTCTATTATTGATTTCTAGTTTCATTCCATTATGATCTGAGAAGGTGCTTTGTATAATTTCAACCTTTTTATATTTATTGAGAGCTGCATTGTGACCTAACATGTGGCCTATCCTGGAGAAAGATCCATGGATGCTTGAGAAGAATGTATAACCTGTTGAGTTTGGATGCAGTGTTCTGTATATGTCTGTTAGGCCTAACTTGTTTATCATATTGTTCAAGTTCTCTGTTTGCTTGTTGATCTTTTGTCTGGTTGTTCTATCTAATGATGTGATTGGGGTGTTGAAGTCTCCAATGATTATTGTAGACATGTCTTTTTCTGCCTTCAGTTTTGCCTGCGTTTGTCTCATATATTTTCGGGCACCCTGGTTAGGTGTGTAGATATTTATGACTTATATCTTCCTGGTGGATCATCCCTTTTATTAATATATAATGGCCTTCTGTATCTCTTATAACTTTTTCGCATTTAAAGTCTGTTTTGTCAGATATTAGTATAGCTACCCCTGCTCTTTTCTGGTTACTATTCACGTGGAGTATCTTCTTCCAATCTTTCACTTTCAGCCAGTTTGTATCCCTGGGTCTAAGGTGAGTTTCTTGTAAGCAGCATATGGATGGCTCATGTTTTTTTATCCATTCTATCAGCCTGTATCTTTTGATTGGGGAGTTTAATCCATTCACATTCAATGATATTACTGTAAATGCACTATTTACTTCCTCCATTTTATTCTTTGGTTTTCATATGTCATCTTGTTTTTGTCTGTCTTTTTACTCTTTTCGTTATCCTTTCTGCTATGCTTTCTTCTATACTCTCCTCCAAGGCTCTCTCTCCTCTCTTTTTTTTCAGGTTATAAGGCTTCCTTTAACATTTCCTGCAAAGGCGGATTCTTTTTTGCAAACTCTCTTAGTTTCTGTTTGTTTGTGAATATTTTATACTCACCTTCATATTTGAAGGATAATTTTGCTGGATAAAGAATTCTCAGCTGGCAGTTTTTCTCTTTCAGTTTCCCAATTGCATCATACCACTGTCTTCTCACCTTCATGGTTTCTGAATAGAAATGTGCACTAAGTCTCACTGGACATCCCTTGTACATGATCGTTTGCTTCTCTCTTGCTGCTCTGAGAATTTTCTCTTTATCTTTGACATTTGACATTCTGAGTAGTATGTGTCTTGGCGTAGGTCTATTTGGATTTGTTCTGATTGGGGTATGGTGTGCTTCTTGGACATGTAAGTTTATTTCTTTCATGAGAGTTGGGAAATTTTCAGGTATTATTTCCTCAAATACCTTTTCTGCCCCTTTTCCCTTCTCTTATCCTTCTGGAACTCCCATGACACGTATCTTGTTGCATTTTGTGTAGTCATTCAACTCTCTGAGCCCCTGCTCATTTTTTTCCATTCTTTTCTCTCTCTGTTCTTTTCTCTGCTCAATTTTAGCTGTTCTGTCTTTGGTGCCACTTATTCTTTCTTCTACCATTTTGAGTTGGCTGTTGTATATCTCAAATGTGTTTTTGATCTCACCTATTGTGTCTTTCATTCCCATGAGCTCTGTTACTTTTCTGTTCAGGATTTCAAATTCTTCTTTGCATTCATTCAATGTCTTCTTGATGTCATTTATCTTTTTAACTATATTGTCTTTCAACTCATTAATTTGATTTTGGAAATTTGTGCTCATCTCCCTGATTAGTTCTCTCAAATTCTGCATCTCTTCTGGGAATTTGATGTATTTCTTTTCTTGGGCCATGTCTTCTATTTTCTTAGTACGGCTCATAATTTTTTGCTGGTGTTTAGGCATCTGGTTAGGATGTAGTTTACTCAGATGCTTAATCTCTTTCTCTTTTATAGGGATTTAGTGGCAGGAGGCTGTTACCACAGCATTTTGATTTTTGGCTCGACCTGGATTGTTAGGATTGTCCTGCTGATTGCTCAAAACTGGGCACTGGATCCAGTAATTGGTTGTAGAGTGGCTTCCTAGGGCCTTGGGCAGTGAGGCTATAGAGGCCAGCAAAAGCCTCTCCTACTTATTTTTAATTTTCTTGTGTGCACTTCCTTGGTCTGCCAGGAGGTGGCACTCTTTGGCAGCTCTCAATTCAATGTCTGGTCGGAGTGTATTTGTTGCAACACAGAGCAGATCAATGTGATAGCGCTTCCCGTCTGGAGGCTAAGAGCCTTATAATTCAAACTTTCTTTGAGACAGTTCTCCAGCCTTCTCTGGCAGCCCCCTCACTTTTCCCCAGCTAGGAAATAGTTCCACTCCCCTCTGAGTCCTCAACAATCAGTCCCTGCTAGTAGAGAAGGAGATTGGGAGGGTTGTTTATCTTTAGCCCCTTGCAGGCTCCAAGGCAAACAATGGCACAGCCCCACCCAGCCTGGAAGGGCTCTTGGGACACAGCAGACCAAATTTGTGAGTCAAAAGCTGAGTAAGCCTTAGGCTATGTCCCTCTCTCCTCTCTCCCTTTTCCTGTGGATTCCTCCACAATTGGTCCAGGCTAGAAGAAAGGGAGATTGCAAGGGTCAGATTTCTCCAGTCCTTCCCTAGCTCCCAGGGCAAACCACTGTGTGGTCTCATCTGGCATGGAAGGGCTCGTGGGGCATAGCCAACCAAATTTGTGGGTTAGAAGCTGAGTCAGCCTTAGGCTGTGTCCCTCTCTCTCCCCTTTCCCAGGGTGGTAGATCCCTGGAGCCCCCTTTGTCTGTAGTCATAGGCTCAGAGGCCCAAGAATTCTTAAGAGTCTTTAGTGTGGGGGAGGGTGCCGGCAGCAGCAGCCGCTGCTGGTTCCAACTCACGGTTCTGTCATCACAATTTCCCTGTTTCATCCCTCTCTCCTCTGAGTGGTGTGCAGCCTTCACCTACTGTCTTAAACCCTAGAAGATCTTTTTCAGGGATGTTTTAGCCTGTCCTCTAGCTATTTTTCTGGAGAAGAGATTCCCGTGTCTTACTAGTCCGCCATATTCCTGGAAGTCCCCCTCAAATTTGCAATCCAGTATTGCCACACAAATTCTGCATAGCCTCTCTCCATTGCAAAAGTTCATGGAATCTTGTGGCTGGTAAACCCCTTCCTTTGCTATGGAATCCACTTTGGTGTCCTTTTCTGAGAGTAGTCCTCCGAAGAGACCATCCCACCTCTGAGAGCTGTGCTGATAACAATGGATCCTGAATAGAACAAGGTCATGGACTGGTCCAATTTAATTTTCAAGGATTTCTTGACCCCTGAGCAAATTTACTCCTATAGCAACCAACTCTTTATATCAAAGGAATATTGGGATCTGTTGCTGTCTTCTCTGAACAATGAGTGTCTGCTTTACTTATGTTTCCATAACTTTGACAGAAAGTGCAGTGACTCCTAAAGAAAGAAGATCTGCTCCAGGGTGCCTAGTTTTATCCACCTAGACAAACTAGCAGCTTCTTTCTCTAAAAATTAAATTTAAGTTTTCCCTTATCAGGATCCCTGCCCCTTAACAGGGAAAGTAGTTCCCTCTTTCCTCTTTTACTTGGAGAAAAATGGAAAGGTCTTAGCTGTTCTATTCACTTTCACCTTCAGGAAACCTGAAAATTCTTGGGGAATTAGAGTCACAATCTGTCAGAGAGAAGCTAGACCAGTGGGACCTCAACTTTTTGACCTTGAGAATGTATTATTAACATATTTTTATAATTATCTAATTGAGAAAATACATAAAAGGAGACTATAACTATAAATTAAGCTTTTAATTGAAATGTTTTTATTAATCCAATGGTAATATTTGAAAAATAGTACAAATCTATGTGAGAGATGTTACTTTTCAAGTTCTCAGATGACGTCATAGGTCACAGGCCCCAAGTCAGGTAATCCTCTGATTTATACCAAATTACCCATTTTACAGCCAATGAAACAGAGGCACAGGACTTTGCTTAAGGTCCTGTGGTGAGTTAGTAGCAATGTTAGAATTGAACTCTGGGTCTCCTGTTTCCCTGTCTCAGCTTCTTTCTATGCCACTATCCTGCCTTCACTTATTTGGGCATAGGGTGTGAATGTACCTGGGTTCAGCTATAGAAGATGCAGAAAGTCTTTATTCCATGGTTCTAGAAGGTCCCTTAGCCCCTAGGTTTGCTTCCAGCCATTGGGATGTCCCCAGTATGAAATATTTCTGGAGGTCTGAGGAAAGGTACTTCCATTCTGCTGCTAGTCCATTCCTCCTCTCTGTCCAATGCACCATATAACACCAAGAATACTAAATCCCAAATAGGAGAAAGCCAGGCAACTATTCTTTTTCACCAGATATTTCTGAGGTATTAAAGACCAAATAAAAACTAAGAAGTGAAAATAAGAAAGAAATGTCAGGGTGGGAAAAAAAAACTTAGAAAAATTTGCAGTGGGATGCAGAATAATATCTAACAGTTTATCAAACCTCAAAACACATTTATGAGCCTCCTCCCTGAGGAGTAACCTGATGAGTAAAATAAGTAAGAGGAAATCAGCATTTTTAAAATTTTTTTAAGAGGGTAGTTTTTTTATTTTTATTTTTTGAGGTATCCTGGGATTGGGGATTGAACCCGGGACCTCGTATGTGGGAAGCCAGCGCTCAACCACTGAACCACATTGGCTTCCCTGAAATCAGCATTTTAATAACATGCTGAATTTGTCATTTCTCTTCTTTGGGGCCTAAGTTGATTTTGGACCAATAAAGTGTCTTTCAGAAAGGTAATTTTTTCCTCCACTTAATAAAATGTTTGGGTAAATAAAATGAATCAGGAAGTGAAAAGTAGGTATTTTGGAATATTGAACAGACGTTTACTCTGAGGAATCAACTGAATATAATAGATTAGATTTTAATCCATGGAACCAAGTAGACAGCAGAGCTAGATATTAAAAAGTAAAAAGCCCATGAGAAAAAAGTTATGGAATTCTACAAGGTGTAAGAATGTTTGTGAAGATTTAAAAAATATCACAAAGCAAAAAGTCATCTAGAATTCATGCTCATTTTATTTTGAAGATCAGAAGTCTGAGAAGAGCAATTGACCAAAAGGAAATGGTCCCCCATGTTAAAGGCCTCAGCCATTGATGGGTGGGGCTTTTTGATGTCTTCTTAAGCATGAATCTGATTCAATTAACAGAAGAGAAATGCAGCCAAGATGCTGTACTGGAACTCACACATTAACATAGTTTTACAAGTAGTGAAATACACACCTTCTCTTATAACAGTATATGCTTTGGTCGGATACCATTGCAAATCTCTCCCTACCAGAAACTTCTAATTTGGTTTATTGGTGAGAGTTCTCCCCCAGTTGTGAACTATATCTCCAACTTTACAATGAAAACCACTGGGAATGTACTGTAAACTTTATAGTGAATATTGCTGGAAGGCATTTGTAAAATGAGAGCTACCTTTTTATGACTAGGAAAATTTATGGTTTTCCAATAACCAGCATTTCAAAATTGAATACCCTTGGTTTAGAGCAGTGACAAATTGGCGGTGTTTTATAGAAGATTTACGCATTGTTATTTCCAATCCTGCTTTTGAAAAGCCATTTTTATAATTTTAATCTTCAAGATTAATTAGCACTCCTCAACAATGCCTTTTTATGCCTGCTAAAAATACTTTATCCAATCAGATACTCAATCCTATTTATATAAGATTCTATGACTCCAGGAACCTGAAAACATGGTTCTGTGGAAGTGAGGCAAATCTGTGGTTCTACTACAAATTCAGCAGGAATGCAGAACAAAAGGTGGGGCAAGGAAATAGAGAAATAAAGTTCTGGTTTCCCTCTTCTTCATGCCTCGTTTGCCCTGTAAATTTACAGCCTTGTGTGGAAGAAATCATAAGCAAAACTAATAGCAGGAGGCATGGTGCTCGAAAAGTATTGTTGGAATAGCTGGAATCAAAGAAACCTGGGGGCTTTTGGGGTGGTATGTATGTTTTGTATATAAAGGGAAAGAAATATCCCATTTTCTTAGAAAATCCACATAAATAAAGATCTGACTCTTAGTGGGAAGGATCATTTTGGACATGATGCTCAGAGAACTTGCCTGTCTTCAACTTCTGTATCACTCCCATTTGCTAATAGAAGTGAAGGAGCCCAGCTTTCCACGTCCATTCCCATCATCCCTCTGCACCCTCTCCCTGGGAATTTATCCTTTCAGCGTGTAAGAGGAAACATTTTTCTAGAGGTTATATGATTGACCTTCCTTCTTCCCCGTCTTTCTCTTTCCCTGCCTTTCTTCCTTCCACAAATATTCATTGAGCACCCACAGTGAGCAGGCACTGCATTATTGTTGGGATATAATGGTGAATAAGCTGTGGTCCTCAAGGAGCTCACTATGAGGTGAGCAGACAAATAAACAAGCCCTTTCACCCAAGTGTGAGAAGCACTAACTAAGACAGAGATGCTCAGATTGGCCCCAAGTAATGTGCACTGTTGCTTTTACTTTCTATCCTGAAATTTGACAGAGAAACTTGAAATAGATCAAAAAATCTGCAAATTAAGATGAAGGTTTGCTATAGTTAATAGTATACTTATAAAAATGTTCCTTCATGAATTGTAACAAATGTACCACACTAATGCAAGGTGTTAATAATAGGATGGCTGTATTAGTCAGCCAAAGGGGTGCTAATGTGAAATACCAAAAATGGGTTGGTCTTTATAAACGGTATTTATTTAGGGTAGAAGTCCACAGTTACCAGGTCATAAAGCATAAGTTTCTTCTCTCACCACAGTCCATTGCCACGTGTTAGAGCAAGACAGCTGCCGGCATTTGACCAGGGTTCAGTCTTCTTGGGTTCCTCTCTTCCCGGGGCTGCGTTTCTCTCCAGGCTTAGCTCCTGTTTCCTCCATAAGGTCAGCTATAGGCAATCAGGTGAACAGTTCTCTTCTCTTCTCCTGGGGCCTTCTTTCCAACATCAAAGCTGCTTCTCAAAGACTGCTTCAAAACCTGCTCCCTCTGTCCTTTGCCTTGCCTTTTATAGTCGATTCCCCACCCACCAAGGGGTGGGGCTCAACACCCTAATCATAACCTAATCATGCCCAGATTAACAGATCAGTTTACAAGCATGATCCAATTATATTTTTGGAATTCGTAATTACATCAAATTGGCCAACGGTTACAATGGCATATGTGTACTCTGTATTTTATGCATGGTTTTTCTGTAAACCTACAACTTCTCTAAAAAAAATCTTTAAAAAAGATTACAGTTTGTTTAGCAGTGCACCTAAATGATTGCTCTCACTGTCCATTTAAAATATATGCATATTTTTTTCATGCCCTTAACAACAATCATCTGAACAGATACCTTTTCAAAATTGCTTTAAAAATGCCTTTTTGGAGAGTATGGGGGAGGGCACCGTCACTCCCTTGCTTCCTTCCCCACAAGGCTGTTCTAACCCTATACCAGAGGGTTTGATCCCCCTGTCAGCTGACTGTAGCTCAGTCCTCACCTTAGGCTTTAAGCTCACTTTGTGTGTTATGTGTATGTGAATGCATCTATATTTCTAGAATAGCAAAGTTATGGACTCTGGAACCAGACTCGATTGGAATCTCTCCTCTATTCCTTATACACAGAAGGACTCCTCGGGGCCTCAGTTTACTATCTCTAAAATGAGGACAACCTCCCTTCAATGAAAGAATGCATAAATCTCATAGAATTTTTCCCAGCATTTCATATTCAGGTTATTAAACAATCAGGAAGGCATTTACACTCAAT
The DNA here is from genome assembly GCA_029593785.1 of Cabassous unicinctus. Classification (NCBI taxonomy): domain Eukaryota; kingdom Metazoa; phylum Chordata; class Mammalia; order Cingulata; family Chlamyphoridae; genus Cabassous; species Cabassous unicinctus. The sequence goes on along the minus strand of JAQZBX010033362.1, from coordinate 3,444 downwards.
TTGTTTTTATAAATTTTGCTTGTCTTTAGAGACTCTATAGTCTATTTGATGAAAAGATTAATATTTCATTATTTTACCATAAAGAAAGGCTTGCTCTTATTTTTCTTTGTTTTTATGCCTGTTTTCCCTTTATCCATTGTCCTTGAACCAAATCCTCCACTTTAATAGGGTCCATCGAACAGTAGATTAGCCGGGCAAGCAGGCAGAGGTGGGAAACCCATGGAGACCGATATACACTCAATGCCGGGTTCCTGAATTTAATTTTAAAGGCATTTTTAAGCTGAACAGCTCTGCCTCCTTGCTTTTCCCTTGGAACTCTAGGAACAGTTTAGAAATCAGATTCCAGACAGATATGTTATCATTTCTTTTCCCTTCCTGCTTTCTAAATGCTCTATTTTTAATGACCTTTGCCCTCACTCAGTAAAAGAAATATGGCTAATAAGCATGTCCCTGCCTCTTAGCAACCTCATATGAGCAGGGCTTGGTTGGGTTGGGCAGAGCAGTTGCTGTTAGGCCCTGTGGTAGTCACTCAAGAGGTAGAACCAGATCAACAAGGGATTGGCAGGATGGTAGATGCTGGCTCAGTAAAAAGAAAAACTGATGTTCAGAGTTGCTCAACTGGTGATGCCTCAGGCTTTAGTGAGTTCCCAGCACTGGAGATATTCAAACAAGGATTCCCTGCTGACTTATTTCCTTTTTTTTCATTAGCATGTATAACCCTAAAATAGTAACACTAAGGTACATAGAAAAGTACCCAGGTAGTCTTGGTTGGGGAATTCCTTTGCAAATGATTTAGATTAACTACACTTCTAATTCACAAACTATAAGAAATATAACCATTATTAGTTTGTCATTACTCAAATTAAAATGGTTTCTCTAATATGAGTCAGATATTATTCCAGGAGCTACAGAGGATTCAATAAAGATTAATAGAGGGTCCCTACTTTGTAGTTGTTGAGAAAGGGCAAAAATACATGAAAAGATAAGTAATAACACAGAAAAAAGATGAACCCCAGTATAATGACAGAAATATCATTGGCTGACTACCACATAGATGGTTTCATTAATAAATGCTGGAGGATTAGAAGGGAGGGAGCTGTGGGCTGCAGGAATCTGATCTGGGATGGTTTCTTGGAGAAGGCTGGGAATAAACTAGGTCTGTAAGGATGGGATAGAGATGGGAGGGGTAGAAAGATGGGAGAGAGAAAGGGTGGGGAACTGTTCAACTGACTGAAAACTAGTGCTCCACTCTGGGTTTCTTCTCATTGGGAACAAGCCTTAAACACTAACAGACTTCTTTCCTCCTCAGAAGATAGAAGCAAAGCATTGCCTGCAAGAGATTCACTAATCAGCCCTGACTGGGGGAGTGACTGTAAGTTTCTGCATAAGTGGCTCTATTATTGGTTTTTTTTTGGGGGGGGGACAGGCAGAGTGACAATGAGTTGTAAGAGTATTACTGGATGGGGAACAAGGACAACGGCCAGTGGGGTTATGTTTCCTAATCAATGCCAAACTAACCATGAGTGAAGCATTAGAAATGGTGACTCACTAGGGGACAAGTTGTGGTTGAGTGCCATAGTAATGTGTTTTAACTTACAGCCCTCCTTTTCTCTTCTGACTATGTTTTCAGTTTGTTTTCTGATTTTTTTAAAAGCTTTCTTTATTTGCCAGATTGCACTTCGTGTTGCACCTTTCATTTTCAATAAATTTCTATTTAGTAGGACTTTCATGGTCCAGAAATACTTTGGGATATTATGGGGCTGTTCATGGGGCCTGGATTTTTATTAGTTTTCTTAGAACTCACTATAACAATAAAAGCTTTCTTCTTCTCCATTTTGAATGCAAAATGGTATCTGCTTATCTGGGAAACTCTTATTTCACATTCTGCAATTTGGGAACTGTAATAGAGGACCCAGAAGAGTTTATTGCCCCTGCCCCCTCCACACACAGCAGAAGAATTTACTTCCTTTTCTCTGTTTCTTCTCAATTCAGGGATTGATACAACCATCACTTCTATTCAGATTATGGAAATCCAGCAAAGAATAGATCGTCGGTATTGCAGTAGAAGCCTCCAGTGTGGGTGGGTAAGCCTCTTCATTATGTCTCCATTCTTTCTGAAATTTACCCAGGGGTCTGAGTTTTTGAAACTGGAATGATAGTGTTTCTAAATGCTCAAGCTATGGGTGAAATCAATGTGTGCTTATATTGCTCCTTAAGTGAAAACACATTTGTTAAGTGGGGTGAAGTGGGGATCATAAAATGGTTGGTATTAGCAAATGTGCACGAACCAGGGCTCCAACAATTCCAGTCTCCTGGTTTAATAGATGAGTCCAAAGCAACACTCCTAGGGGGCATCTCTGGTTGATTCTCTGAGGGCACATAAGTGCAGAGCTGTGAGTTAATTTTACAGACAGAAAAGACACTGTTAGTGATGGCTCCAAGTTATAAATGAGATAACATTTGTATATTTTAATAACAAGAGATATCATTCTTGTAATTACTGAAAAAAACATTTTCCTTAGCTTTTTTCAGTTAGGAAGGAAAAATCCAGGTACTGCAAATGTTATCAGCAAATCCTTCTCCAGGATATGATGTATCACCTTTATTGAGGTAACGATGAATGTAGAAGCAGAGAGTGCAAGTAGCTTCAGCAAGCACAATATGAAAGCTGAGGCATTAAGAATGGGGAATTTTTAAAATTTTATTTTATAAATAATTATTGAGTGACTGCTGATTAAAGGCTAAGTGCTTGGCACTGTATTTTGATTTAATTTCACAATTCTTGTGGCTTCTCAACCTTATTTTCTTTTACAACATGAAAAGTAGTTTTAAGCTTCAAGTTGATGATCCTGAATAATAAAAATAACCTGTATGGTATTTTATCAATTGTTTATGACCTCTATATTCATTATCTCATTGAATTCTAACAAAACTCCCTATGAGGTTGTGGGAATTGACCCTCATTTTGCAGTTAAGGAACCTTGTTGCTAAAAGCAAATGGAAATTTATTGGTTCATGGTTTTGAGGCTAGGAGAAGTACAAATCAAGTTATCAAGGGGGCGGATGTGGCTCAAATGGTTGGGCGTCCGTCTGCCTTATGGAAGGACCTGGGTTTGCTCCCCGGGACCTCCTGGTAAAATAAAGTATATATATAGAAGGCTCATGGGCTGCCGGGCTCTGTGTGCCGGTGAGCCGCCAGGCCCCGGGAGCCGCCAGGCTCTGTGTGCCGGTGAGCTGCGGAGCCGCCATGCAGCAAGATGTAAAAGGAGAAAGACAAGACGAAATGCTCCGAAAGCTCCGAAAACCAGGAGCAGAGGTGGCGCAGATGGCAGAACATCTCTCTCCTACATTGGAGGTCTCCAGGATCGAATCCTGGTGAAGACTGAAGGAGGAGGATGAGAAGAGATGAAACAGACACAGAGAATTGCCCAGCGAATGGACACA
>JAQZBX010033361.1:8042-25502 GCA_029593785.1 Cabassous unicinctus | reverse complement strand
TGGGTTTTTTTTTTTTTTAGAAGATGCCCGTTAATGTTAAAGAGCTGTAGAGAGCTCAGTGAGTGAAGACACCTGCCATATGTCTGTTTTCCTACACAACATGGTAATTTACAATTACAATTAGTATGTTTATATACCTCAGTTTAGTTAACCCATATTTAGAATATAATATAAGCACAAATCATTTTTGTGTTTCAGAATGTTTACTTTTCAATTTTAAAAGCATTTGAAAATATCAAAATTCTGATTTTAACGCAGTAGAATCTTCCCTGCTTGTCATTTTTGAAGAAACCAAATGAATATAAATGAGATCTATGGATTTCTGGGTTTGAAGGCAGGGTCAGTTCCTGTGATCACAGCCCATCCAGTTAAAAGATGAGCTGTCATGAAGTGAATCCACCCAATACCCCCAGTAAAATCCTTAAAGCATGGCATTGGCATTGTTGTGTTGCATCAGTGAAGAGAAACATGACAAGAATCTTTGGGAGAGACTGCCTGGTGTACCCAAGAGGCTACCGGAAAACAATCCAGGACTCTTGGTGTGCCACTCTGCCACTTCACTTTTTAGCTAGGAGCCTTGCTGAAAATTCTGCTAAAGGCAGAATTAGCCACATTGGCCTTTATGGGCTTCTTAGGTTTTCTTCTGCCATCTTCCAACAAAATGAAGAGATACAAATTGGCTTTATTTACTGCTATTGACTCATGCCAAAGACTTGTTGGAAAAAAGGAAAGTTGGGAACTTCCTGAGAATTCACTACATTTTAAATTCAATATTCCTTTCTAAAACTGTGTCACCTCTGCTATGTCATTTCTTCTTCTCCAAGGAATAACTTTATTGTTTAACAATTAGTAGTACTCTTTTTCCTTCCAGCGTGGCTGATATAGACTTCTATGACAAGGCATAGTGGTCAAAACAGTGTATAAGATGCTTTAAGTTGATTTATTATCTTAGAATGGACCACAATGTTCTTGGAACAGCTTTAAAACTTTGAATATTATTGGCTGAGTAGTATGCAAATCTTAACATATTTTTTTTAAAAAAAGAGAATTTGTTGCAATATACCAGCCTATTTAAAAATTTAAACTAAATTCAATTGTCAATGTATTCATTCAACAAATATTGAGTACCCTATATAGCAGATAGCACCCTAGGTCAGGGGTTCTTAACCAGTGGTCCGTGAGCTTGAATTGAAATTCAAAAAAAAATTTTTCTTGTGGGGATGTGTCAGTGCAGGTGTGATATATTTATTAAATAATACACAGTATAGTGTGGACTTAGTAAGGGGTCCGTAGTTTTCACCTGACTGGCAAAGGGGTCCATGGAACAAAATAGATTAAGAACCCCTGCCCTAGGTGCTAAGACATGCTAGCAAAACCAGGCTCAGGCATTAAATAAACATGTGATTACAACTTGTAATAAATATTATGGGGGATTGGGGGTCTTAGTTTGGATTTATATTCATAGTCCTTCTGTTATAATATATAACTATTAGCTCTGATAACAATTGTCAATTGTTAACAAATATTCTGAAACTGAGGGGCCTGCAGAGAAAGTATGGTCCTATAGCAAAGGCAGAGTTTGGAAGAGTGGCAGATCTGGGTTCAAATCCCAGCTTAATCACCTACTCTTTCTTTTACTTTGTTCTTCCACTGTACTTTGTCTATGCTTTATTTTTGGCTCATAAATCACTCTTTTGCTTTCTTGGAACTTACACATAATAAATGCTCAACAATTGGTAGCCAAAACCGAAAGAATGAAAGAAAAAAAAGTATATACAGTGGTCTCAGTTGCCAGAAAATTTAATCTCTGATAGTGGGAAACCACTTTTGAAATTATAATAATTGGAAGACAGTTATAAAGTTCGTGTCTGGCAAATGGGAACTGGTTAAAGGAACAGGTAATGGCTAGGTTTTTTATTTGAAGGATTTATATAAAAGACTTTTTGAAAACCCATATGGCATTATATAATTGTAAAATATGGTCTCTGAGGTTGATTCCAGCCTCTAGCAATTGTTACCAGTCTCCATTAGTAAATCAAAACAATGTACCACCAATTAAATACGGAGACTAACAGGATGCAAAACATAGGAATGACAGAAGGGTGAGCCTTGTCCTCATACTGTTATTTCTACCTGATCTCCCAAATGCAAGCTCGTTCCTGCCTTTTTTCATACTATTTTTCCTTTGACTGTCCAGCTCCTCTAACTTTTCTGTCCAAAGCCTACCGCTGATAAAGAAAAAATGTAGATATGTATTGGGGAGGTAAGAATGTGAAAATGTAGAACCTGGAGGAAGAGTTAATTTGGGGTGGCAACAAGGATGGCTGGGAGGTGGTTAGAAGCTGTTATGCTGGGGATTATCCTTTGCTTGCCACTTTCTGCTTTATTAGCTATGGTCTTCAGATGCAGTAAAGGCATTTATATGAGCTCTTAGAATTGCAATTGGGGAGGACAGATTCAGGTAGCATTTCCAGGCAAGGGTTTTAAAAGAAAAGAAGAAGATTACACAAAATTGCTTGTGGTTGATAGATATTTGAGGTAATCCCATTGTCTTTCAGATTAGATTGTTAACTGAGTTCTTTATCTTATGGTTTGTTTAGGGTATCCAGATGTCCTTAGGGTTTTCAGGAATGTTGTTGCTTGAGGCTTTGCATACTGTGACAGTTTGTGATATCTGCTAAGATCTGTGTAAGAGTAACCTCCAGAATGATTTCCCTACTCCATTTGAAATCTCTTATCCATAAAAACTCTATTTTGTTCTATTTCTTTTAACAGGCTGAAGAATTATAGTAGCTATTTCTCTCTTTTAGGAACAGGACACTTGAACTCTCATCAGTGAGATTGAGAGGCATTATCCTAAGAAGAAAATGTTGGCTATTTTGTTAAAGATATGATTCTTAATTTCCCCACAAAAATTGATATATGAATCTATTGAGAAGTCCTGCCACTTTTTGCTAAGCATGACCAAGCTACTAATTTCATCAAGCTAATGTAACAGGATAGTGAAGTGACTTACTTTTAATTTATTGTGTTTGTGTTATATTTATGAAAAGCAGGCCAGAAACAGATTGTTTTCATAAGTTGCTAAATCTAAGTAGACACAGAGTAAGTGTTCTAATTGTATGAAAGGTATATCATTCTCTAAGTAATAATGTCATTAAATGCATGCAAATATTATAAATGATCACCTCAGTTCAAACATATTTTTATGGTACCAGTCTGCTTGCTAAGTATGTGTTGCCTTTGAGATTTAAACTCTTAAGAGAAGAGGCGGGCAAAGACTTCACATACAAGGATTTATGGTGTTCTTTTCTTCCCTGAAAACGCAAACCCACTGACATTATAGGTGGGAGAAAAAAACTGTTTGTTTTGCTGCTTCTGTATCATATCATTAAAGTAGTTAATCCAGAGCCATAAATTTTTGTCTCCAAGGCCAAGAAATTTTAAGTAAAATACTAACAAAAATGCTATGCTTTTAAATAAGAAGTGAAAGAATCTTTATCCTTTTTATTTGAGTTTCTAGAAATGGCACACTCCATAAAAAATTGTATCATTTTTATTTTTAAACTGAGTTTCTTACATGAGTCCGTAAACAATTTATTTGGTGAACATTCTCTATGCACATGTATACACCATGTGAACGTGTAGGAAACAGAAGGTGCTTGAATTTGTGAGATTTAAATATTTCTCACAGTTGATCCTGTGATGTTGGAGTTGAAATATAACTACATATAAATGGAATGCCACTTTCTACCAAAAACCAAAGATAAATTTTCTATCATTGTTTTATTGAGGACAATAATGATTCAATTTATTCAATGGAACATTTACAAATCTTTAGCATGTTTACCTCCATGTGCTTTCTAAGACTCACATAAAATTCTACCTGTCCTAATCACAAACGTGCCCATACATTTAATTACATTATCTGACTACATACATATATTTTTGTACTGCTAATATTTCTGCAAATATTTCAGGATTTTGAAACTAGTTGGTGTTTCAGAAATTATTCTACAAACATGTGTGCATATATATTCATATTCATGTTTAAATACAGTATGCAAAATATGAACTACTTAGACTGTAGTTAATACAGCAGAACACGGCAAGCAAAAGGATAATCCCCAGCATAGCAGCATTTAACCACCTCCCAGCCATCCTTGTTGCCACGTCTTCCAGGTTCCACATTCTCACATTCTCATGTACTTTTTCCTCATTATCCAAACACATAATAAGAACTTGTTAAGAGCTAGGCACTGAAGATTAAGAATTAGACAGGGCATACATAGCCCCTGCTCCCAAGCAGCTCACAGGCCAGATAGAGGAAGAAGCGAGAAAATCAAAGAACACCTCACCACATGACCAATGTTAGAGGAATGGGCAAAGGAAGAACACAGAAAGGAGTAAGTAACTCAGTCTGTGACATCTGGAACATTTTTAAGAGAAGTGGCAGCTTAAGCTAAGTCTTGAAGGGTAACTAGGAATTTGTTAGGTGGAGAAGGTGAGAACAGAAGAAGAGAAAACCAAATGTCAGGAATGGGAGGAAAAGTGAGGGGAGTTTGTTTTGACTGAAAACCTTGCTTGTGATTATTTACTGCAGTTAAGAGTTAAATGTGCTTGTAAAAATCTGAGAGCCATTGCAAAAAGTTACATAATTCTCAGTATTTATTTACATGAAACTTGTAGAATTCTTGTGTATTCCCCGCAAAAACAAACTACTTTTAATTATGCCTAGAAGAAGATAATCAGAAGAATAAATTTCCTTTTCCTCACCTAATACCCACTTACCTTCATTATTATAAAGTATTGGCTGAGTAGGAATTGCATTGGATTACCTACCATTTTCAGTTAACTGTGGCACTGACATGGATAATCCTGAAATTTCTTGCCCTTAAACATTTACTAACATTAAAAAATGCCACTAACAAAATTTATTGTATAGTTATTTCACAGATTCCAATAGGCAGAAGTGAATATCAATCTCATGTTTTATAGGAAATATAAAAATAAAAAAGAACACAATCTACTCTTTTCAGTTATTGTAGTAGACCAGACAAGCTCACTCCATTATGTTTCAGAGCCTCAATCCAAGCTGCTTATCAAAAAAAAAAGAGAATTTATTGGCTTTTCTGAACTGAAAAACCCAAGGGTAGATATACTTATAGTACTACTAGATCCTGAGACCCAAACTCTGTCTCTCCTCCCATCTCCTTCTCTACTTTTCTTTGCCTATTGCATAATATAGTTATTCCTGAGCCGGTCACTTATGCCAAAGAGATTGAATACTATGATTGACTATGAATGGTCAGTCTGGGCCAATACCCACATCTGTGGGAGGGGCAGAGGGCATAGAGCATGGCACTGTGATTGACAGCCTAATGAAGACTTTATGGTGTTGAAGAGGAGTGCTTCCCCAGAGAAGCGTTGTTGGGGAAAAAATGTATATGTCCACAATAGTTGTCCTTGTGTCAATTTCCCCAGTTTCTTGGAAAATTTAGTGTACATGCCACAGATACTTATATTATCTCAAGCTTCTCGTGCATAGAGAAGAGAAAATGTGGGATAGCTAAATACAAGGAGATCTTACATTATAAACATTTGAACATTATAATCCATCAGCAGGCCGATATTCAACTCTGAGATTCTGAGGTAGATCTAAATGCCAGCACAGTGCCCTGGGTCATTTTAGTATGTTTACTGATTACCACAAGAAGCCTGAGGCTGCTTTGTGAAGGGCCCACTTGCAATAGTATTCATTCCAGTAAGTACCATAAAAAGCCCTGGAGTGGAGCCCAGTCATCTACCTGCCTATATCCTACATAGCTTCACAGCATCTGTACCATAGGTCTGATTTGACATTTGATCATACCCAGATTTAGTCCACTAGTTCTTCATATTAATCTTACTTTATCTACTGCTTACAACCAAATTAATCTTTTCAAGGGAGAGCTGCTGTTATTTTGGGGTTCTTTTTCCCAGTATTTAATTTCTCTCTTGATCTTATTTTCATTTGGTAGCTGTCATTTTTTTAAACAAATAGTAGACTGTAATTATCTTTTTTATAGGAATTCTTTGGTATTAGCAGAGTCCTTGTTATTAATCACCTCATTCATTCCTGTACTTCAGGCAGAATTATCCTTAAACTCTCACAAATAAATGTTTTATATTTTAAATTCCAGTGAGAAATTAAAATCCAGAACCTATTTTATTATTCATAAATTATTTATGCCTAATTGAAATAATATATGTTCTGATAATCTCCTTGTTTATGTACTTTTCCCCAGTTCTGGATTCTAATTCTCATTTCCCTAATTATTTTATTGTATGTGATCCTCTTGTAGTTCCTTAAATCTTTAGTGGAAAGAAATAGTAGGGATATTAGTTAATCAATAAATTAGTCAATCAATTTGAAGTCACTAATGTATCAACTACTCTTCCTCCTCTTCTCTCCTCAAAGAAGATAGAAAATATATGTTCAATGTCTTTTCAATGCTTTATGTATAGTGAAATTATTCAATTTCACCCAGTGACTATATTCCAAAATTGAATTTCTCTCACAAAAGCACCCTATTCATTAAGTATATTGATAGACAAGTCAGTTAATTACTAAATATTGTATTTCACTGATTACAAGACACATCTGAAGTTTGAATACATCTTGCAGTCAGTGTGACAAGAAGGCATTATGTCATAGTTTAATCAGGCAATATTTTTTCTAAGTGGAACATAAAATAATGATGAATTCTAAAATCAATGGTGCCTTGGATTTTAATTTGATGACACATAGTACTCTCATTGACTGTTACATATCTTCATTTTCCCAGAGAGTTTCGTTTAAGCCATCACTAAATTTGGGGATTGCAATTTAAAGATTCCCTTTTGTAAAACAAAGTTTCTTTTTGTTGTGTTAATAATTACTCCCTAAAGTGTTTATTTTATGAAATTAGATTTTTATTGTATTTCTTAACTCACACTTAAATTAATAACTCCATTCAGTCATCATAGTTACTGTCCTTTTTGTATGTACAAAAAACACTGGGGTCAGATCTCAGTAATTTGTTTTTAAGACTTGAAATAATGTATTCAGTAATTTGTTTTTAAGATTTGAAATAATGTATTCATTCAAAACAAAAACAAAATTATATTGAAAACTTGCTTTTCTTATGTATGAGAATATTTACATTAATCCTGATAATTCAGTTATGACTTTCCTGCTCTAAATCTATTTCTTATGTTTCTGTTCTGATTTAGTGCCTAGTTTGAAGATTAATGTTACAGGATAATTTACTGCAGCTTCCCAGATGGTATTTCAATCTTTGTTAATGGTCTTTGGGATTCTTTGCGCATTCCATATGATGTTAGGTTAACATCAGTGTAAACGTTGAACTTAAAACAGTTCTAAAAAATCATGATAGAAATTTCACTCTCCTTTTCTAAAAGCCATAAATTTTGAGGGAATTTCACAGCCTGAGTATTTTTCCTTCACTTGCACAGTTCAGGTATCACACCTTATATTTGAAGTCACCAGCCCCTCCATGTTGAAAATAAACATTTTTAAATTACCTTGTTTTAAACCATTCTAAAGTTCTAGCCACAAGAGAAATTATCTGTTCTCATTTTTACAGCTTCCTACATGAAATGCTTTATAGAATCCACAAGCACACATTGCTTTTAGTGTCTTTCCTTTGATGTCTATAAAAGACCCTTTCAAAACTGGAGGTAAATGTTCCTAATGTGCAAAACAGAATTTGGCTGAAATTTTGAAGCTGTTAGAGATAACCTTTCTCTACATGTCTTTTAGGGGAAAATACTGGTACCAACAATACCAGTTAAGCTATAATTAGTGTAACTAACAACTAATATGAAAGAACAGACTAGAGGTCACTCTTAAGAATTTAAAGGTATTAACAGGTTAAGGTTGTAGGGCATCCTATCCCCTGGCTTAATCTGTTGCCCTAGCTGGTGAGATTTGTTGAAGTCATCAGTGCCCTCTAACCCTGAGGTGTTACTCTCTCATAATTTATTGGTCACATGCCAAGTTCCTCTTTCCTGTCTGGTGAGATGACTTTGGGAATGGCAAATTCATTTTAAAGTTCTTGTTACAAGTATGTGCAGATTTTCAACCTTTTAATGTAGATAAAAGATTGCACTTTAATTTGCTTTAATGCTCTTGTCCTACAAGCCTTAGACTACACTGAAATTGTCATTTTGCTACATTACAGAAAATGATTTGTTGAGAATATTTAACATGTATTATAAGAGGAACGCTTAAAATCTGGCTATTAAATCAGATGTTCTATAACTGATTCTAATACATACTGAATATTCCACTTTTTATGGGCTACTTCTTCAAATGTAATTGCCCACCAGTGGCTTTTGTTTATGTTTACAGTCAACTCTAATGCACTTAAAGGATAAGAATTTAACAGAGGAATAGCCTTATGTTTTCATGAGGTGTAACCCCTCTCTTTTAATATCTGGCTTTGGTTTCTTCCTCATCTCATTATGTGATACCAACACGTAAACAAGAGGAATGCCATAGAACTTCAATCATTCTTTACCTTTTTCCATTAAAGTCATGCCTGTAAGATTGTTTCTGTAGTTTCTTTCTACCTAGAAAAGCTGTTTTATATCTTTTTTTCCTTTAAAAACAGTAGGCAGCAAGGCAGCACTGTTAAGAAAACGTCAAAAGTAAACTTCCCTTTCAGCATTTCTTACCTTACTACGTTGCCCTTGGGCTGTCATTACTAGTATGTGTATTATAGATTTTTTTTTAAACCACAGATTACTTATTATCCAGAAAGTAAGCTAGGGAGTTCCCAATAACTAAACCAAATTTAAAGATGGGAAGTATCAAACCACACACCCCCACACCCCCCCCCAAGAAAAGAAAATTAAAACTTCAAGTTACCTTGGGTTTCCAGACATGTGGACATCTAAATGCTATAAGAATTGAGATATAAACACCATAGTTATCATTTAATTTCCACAAGAAGTAATTAGGATGTATTCTTCCCCTGAGTCCTTCATCTCAGTGTTTTAGACACAGACCACTGGCAGTTCATGGGTGAACGATTTTTATTTTAGTAATTAGTTGCTTTTTCTAATACATATTATGAAGAGATATGAATAACACATGATATCTATTTGTGGGTATTATTGCTTAGTACAACACAAGTAGAAAAAGTAAGTTGACATAAAGAAAATCCTGGGTAATTAATAGTATCGGTAGTTTGTACATATGGCAAAAGGCATAAAAGTATTGCACACATGACTGAAGTAAGGAAACAATGCCCTATATAAACATGAAATTTCCATAATTTTTCTTCCAGCCAAGAACTCACAAGATGTTCTTATCCTTTCATTTCTACATATCATCTATAGATCATGGTTAACTTATATGTATACTTGGAAGTTTGGTCTGTGGTTTCCATATCCTTCTATGGCATTAGGAAAGCCAGCTTCTCCTAGCTTCACTCTTGAACTAGATGATATCTAAGGCTTCTTCCTAAGAATTTTTAACTGCCCATAGCAAGATTACCTGTCCTCAGCTGTTAAGGTCCTCAAAGTTGGGAACCACATCTTTATAACTTGATCTAAGCAATACCTATCATAGTGACAAACTCAAACCAACATTAAAAGTCCTGATTGATTTATTCACATATTCTACACCAAATATAAGAATTTTGCTTATTTCTGAGCTTGCTCCAAGCTAAAATAATCTTAATTATTATATCGTAATTTATAAAAATAAAAAGCAGACTGGTGCTACCCTTAAAGTTCATATAGATGCCACTTTTTTCATGCTACAATTTCCTGAACAATGACTCCCAGAACAGTATTGGAAAATCTTATTTTTTCCCCTTCCATACTGTCTTATGATTAACTATGAGAGTAAGACATCAAAGCTGAACTGACTTCAAAGCCTGTAACACTTATGGTTTCCACCTATTACTGAAGCCAGTTGCTTCACCCTGACAGTAATTCATCTTACAGAGCTGCCTACCTAGGTTCTACCTCTCCAACTTTCTGCCTCCCACCTTCCCCTTTTCCAAGCCTATCAAATTAAAAACTAACCTTTATACGAGGCTCAAAGTTAAATCAGTCCAGGGAGTTAACATATTTGCTTAATATCAAGATTTTACTGTTAAAAAATTAGAACATATTCATTCTTATTTTATCTTCTTTTTCCAAAATATGCCTTTTACTGCAAAGCCTTGGGGGGGATGTTGACATTAAACATATAATGTTTTTTATTATGTTTATGAGTTTTTCAAAAGTATAATAAAGACATGTAGGCATGATTTTGTAAACTTCTACCACTTTAGTTAGGCACCAGAACATGAAAAATAAAAAGGAAAGTCTGGTATTCATCTTTGTAAATCAGTGAACTAAAAAGGAAGAAATCAGGAGGTAGATGTGGCTCAAATGGTTGGGCATCTGTCTCCCATATGGAGGGACCTGGGTTCGATCCCCGGGACCTCCTGGTGAAAAATAAAAATATAGAAGGTGTGTGGGCTACCAGGCCCCGTGCGTGGGTGCACCGTCAGGCCCCGCCGAGCCCTGCAGCAAGATGATGACTTAACAGGAGAGTGACACAAGGGAGAGCCAAGATGAGACGTGCCAAAAACCAGGAACTAAGGTGACGCAGATGGTAGAACGCCTCTCTCCCACATCGGAGGTTCCCAGGATCAAATCCCAGTGAAGACAGGAGAAGGATGAGAAGAGAGGGCAGGAAACAGACACAGAGAAATGCCCAGCGAATGGACACAAAAGCAGCAAAAATGGGGGGTGGAGGGGTAAAAATGGATAAAAGTAAAATAAATAAATAAATCTTTAAAAAAAAAGAAGAAATCCAAAACATGGATTCTGCATCATAAATGCCTAAAATATAATTCTTAGAAGTTCATGCTTTCTCTAGTAAGAGAAATAAAGCCTCATGTTTTCTCTAGTAGAGAAATAGTCTCATGGATGATTTCCCTACAGTGTGAAAGTTAATATATTAAAGTGCAAGCTTGTTCTACACTCATAAGCAAGTACCTACTTTGTCACAAGGTGCTAAAATATTATGTGGGCCGATTTCTTGAAAAATGTAGAACTAGCACAGAGATTTTCATTTTGTCCTTAAATAGAAAGTTATAAAATTTAAAATCATTTTCCTTGGATTATTTGGTACAACTGGTGGTAGGTAGTTAGCACCACTTGGAAAAGCATCTCTTGAGAACTAGTAGATAGCATTGAGATCTTAAAGCTGTGGTACCAAAAGAACTCACAGAAGACTTGATGTTAATGATTTAGCTGTTCTCAACCTTGAACCATATACAAGGTTCTAAATAGATGCTATGATGAAGACTTTGATTGTGATTTATAGGAATTGAATAGGCTCAATATAATGATTGAATTATTTAAGAGATGGAAAGGGCTGCATTGTAAACTAGCACACTTTCCATCTTTTGAAGCATTCAAGTAGACTTAATGACTGCTTTTCAAGAATTTGGTAGAGGGAATTCGTACATTGGGTGGGAGATTAGACTAAAGAATCTTTAATATGTAATTCAATTCTAGAGTCCTATGTTTCTAAAATTAAAAGATATGAGGAAACATTTGAAGATTAAGAGATAGCAATAGCATGAGGCTATGACTGCAGTCTGGTAATTAAATGAATTTTACAAAGAAAGGCTTGTAAGTGGGTGTCTTTAGATTTGAAGGGGAAAAGTCATAATGACCAGAGTAAATAAGGGAAAACAACAAAATGATGGGCATTTTTGGGGGTGCTGAAGACTGGGAGAGAAAGGAGCTTACTCTTCAAAAAAACCAGAAAGGTGAGCAAAAACTATATGAGAAAGGAAGCTTTTTTAAAGGGAAAGAATCCAAATAGATTTTCAGAGTGCTAGAAATAAAAACCAAAAGAATTTTATATCTGTATTACTGGAAAGAAGGAAAATGAGAAATTACAATTTTATTTTGTTGGAGATAGATAATAGATGGACTTTTTTTAAAGGTTCAGTTTAGCTTAGGTGGATATTTTCCATGAATCCTTTCCAGGTCAGAGAGTCTCTTCTAGTGTCTTAATTCAGACTGAATTAAGTGCACTCCACTGCCTAAGAATTCAAACAGAACGAATGTTTCAGCTAGCAATATCTGGTTTATTCTAGCCTGTAGACGACAGTCATGGTAGAAAACTCAGTATAATTTTGTGAAGGTTCTGATATTTTGAAGTGTATTAAAGTTATGCAGAAATCTCTCTTATGGGCAGGCAATAAGTGAGGATACCAGCGATACTGTAGAAGTGAAGTAATACTAGAAATAATGGAGGTGAGCTCCACTATATTGAGTTAAAAGAAATTTTTGGATGTCTAAAGAAGATATGCAACAGAGAACTGGGAGTGTTACCTCAAGAATGGAGACCAGGCATCTGCATAAGAACTAAATCATAATCTGTAACAATGTAAAATGTGGAACAATAATTTGAATTGCCATTTAACCTAAAATCAGTGACATGTTAAGACAGTTCTCTCAGTTATAAACCACTAAAATGGACAGGCTCTTTTTTGGTATTAAAATAAGCATTTTCCAGAAGTGTTAACCTCTCCTTTCCTGGGAATAGATTATGTGGTAGGACCATACAACTTCTGGGAATTACATATAACTATTAATTGTAGTTTTAGACTTTAGAAAATCCACTTTAATATACAGCTAAAGTGATTGGGAATTTTATGCCTATCCTCTTTAAATAGTACATTAATCAATGAATGAAATTTGTGTTATAAATGACACATTAATAGAAAGCTAGAAACAAGTGTGATTCTGTGAGTGTATTTTATATAACAGTTTATAACTTCAATACTGATCAGTAACATGTTCTCCCTAGCTAAGTGCCATTAATGCATATACTGCTGCTCATTGGAATGAAGAGAAACTACCAAAGAATTTTCTATATGTTTAATTTAATTACTCTGTATCTATGTATTGTTTAGTTTTCTTAATTTTCTATGTGTAGAATTCTTGAAGATTCCTAGAGTCAATTCTCTCTCTCTCTCTCTCTCTCTCTCTCCACACACACACAAAACAAAAACAGCAACTGTGGCAACAGTTCTGAATCCTTTGGCTGAAGTCCAACTTACTGGTTGTTTTGCCACACTTGGTTCCACATCGGTGAGTTGATAAGGCAGAGGTGGCACAGCACTGTGCTGACCTTATTGGTCATGACCACTCCTACCTCATTCTTAGCATTTTCATCCTAATCTACTTTCACACATAATGTACTTCTGCAGCAGTAAAAGAAGATGCAAAAATCCAGATTCAATTGGCCAACCTGGTAGCTCAGGATCCTCTGGGATTTTTTTTTCCTTGGTGTTAAAATTTAAAGCATTTGCTCAACAGATACCATCTCATCATACGTTTTACTTATGTAGAGAGAAATTAGAAAGTAGTCCCTAAAACCTAAATTAAATATTTATGTCAAAGCATTTACCATTAATAGGCAGTATGTATTTCTTTGGTCTAAAGAATATACTGTAGCCTTCAAGAAGAAAATATGCGTTTTGAATGGCTGATTGTACTGTGCACATTGAATCACAATGTCAGAATGTTAAAAATAAATTTTATTATGGAATAAGGCAGGACTTCAGCTCTGACATTACATAATTCATTCCATTGTAGTTTTTTTTCATTGAAGAATACATTTCTCTGCCATAAATTGTACTGAGTATGAGCAGCAGAATCATTTGAGGTTCATTGAAACTATAGGAGAACATCATGTTTCCTGTCCTTTTGTTAAACTTGGCATATTGATTTTTTTTTTGCACAGCTTGCAGCACAGAAAAGTGATATACAGCTATGGCAAGACAAGCTAACCACATGTGAATTTGTTAAGTACTTCAGGATTAGCAGGAATTGTCTGACTGTGCAAATAACAAGACTTGACTTCTCTAGAAGCTCTTTATGACTTAATCAGTTAAAATAGCAAGTTTTGATTTTATTGCCCAGAATAAATCATTAGCAAAACTCATTTTCTCTTGAGCACTCATTTGCAGAGTGTTTACATTGTTTGTCTATTTCTAGTAAAGTAATAAATATATAGACTTTGAATCAAAAGTTCAAGATCAAAGATAGGAAGATAAAGATGTAACAAATGTTACTTGTTTTAGCAATGGTTCATAAATTAAGAACAAGATTCTAGATTTTATTTAAATTTGCCATTGCTTTTCTTTTTCAATATCCCATTAGTGGTCATACTTTTGTTCCCTTTAGGCTCAAAGATAGCAAGATTTGAATTTGACTAATACTTCTTACTGTATTTAAGTATAGAAACTTGTGGAAAAAGAGTCTGAAAGTAGGGCTGGTTTGCTCTTCTCCCCACATTATTAAACCTCCTCTTTAAATACATCCATTATGTAGTTCACCTTGCCTGACTTCAAAGAGTAGAGATGGAGAGAGGATGACCTATAACTCAGCAGAGCAGCTTGCCAGTGGTTTCTTAGAAATGCTAATGCGTTATCTATGAGGTTTCTAAAGTTCTCCGGGTGCTCTTAGAAGCTGATAAACGATTGTGCAGTTTTCTGCAGAACAAAACTGAAAATACATCCAAAGCTAGAAAGTGTCCATAATATCATGTATATGAGATAATGTTGTCACCTACATTTTGAGAAAATACTTTCTTTAAAATATCCCAATCTTTCTAAATGTAGGTTTGTTTTTAACAAACAAGATTTTAAATTTTTTTCAAAATTTTCTCTATGCATTCTCATTACTTTTAAACAGGTGGACACCTTATGAAATGCATGCCAAATTTATTAGAAACAAGTCTTGTAAAATTATCTGGTAAAAGCATAAAGCATGAGTTGTTCCCCTAATAAAAAAGGAAGAAAAGGGTCAGAGCAAAGAAGAAAGTGCCACTGGTTTGTGTTAGGTGACACTGTGCCCTGCTTGTCTAATTTGATTACACAGAGCCCCTGAAGCCTCAGGCAAAGCTGATTTTAGCTATAATCAGCTTCTTAACCTTTTGAGAACTAACATAAACACTACCTACCAGTGGTTAATTATGTTGCTCTGCTACACACTACAAAGTGCAAAGGTAAAAGTGTAGAACTACAGTAACACATGTTGTGACAAAATTTAACATGATGACTAGGGAATTGCAACACAGTGCAGTTCTATATTTGTGATAAATTTTAGGTTAATAAAGAAACTTAAGAGTGCTTTTTTGTTTGTTTTTATCTGTAATTTTTGGCTAATTTTTATGCATAAGTGCTGAAAATATACTCACTACTTTTTCCTTTTTGCTATCCTTATAATTTGTTCTTTTCTCTGAAATCCTCTTGATTATACATACATTTTAGAAATGTATGTATAAATTTTAGAAATACAAGCATTCATGAATTTCTTTCATTTTCAGAATAAACGGAAGGGTATTGTAATATCCTTTTAAGTAGAATAGTATCCTATTGGTTCACTTTTATAGATAGTAAAAATTCATTAGGGGAGGATAGAATTTCTTTATAGTTAAATGAAATGTTGTGGTTATGTAGATAAGAACCTAACTTTTTACTTAAAATAGGAGCTCTTAATGCAAGAATCTGATGTGTCATATGGGAAATTAATATGTAAGATGATTTTACTATTTATAGTTGGTGTAACTCTGGTGTAGTGATGTGATTAATGGAATAAAGAACCATGAAGATTGACAAATGTACTTATCAAGGCTATATCTTCAGTCGTATTTGGTGGGAAATTCCAATAGAAATATTCTCCCGAGTAAAGGACAGCATATGGAGCCGTAAGCCATAGCCCATATTGGTAGGCCCCAGTACCAGCAATTTTACCTGAAATTTCATACCCACCGAAAATTCTGAAGGATAGAATCTTAATACTCCCCAGTGACACACATTATAAATGGTCACCCTGTGTGCTGTGTAGAATTAACTTAAAATGGGGGGAATGGGAAGGGGAAGATTTGTCAGAATAAAGATTAAATATAATTTTTTTAAAACAATCTAAGGTCAGTCCTTCATAATTAACATGAATATGCTACATAGCTTATATTATGCAATGTAATTCTTATGATTACAGTAAGCTTAAAATTATGTGTAAAGAAGTAGATTTGGAGGGGTGGTGGTCAAAAAACTTTTCACAGTTTTTGAGGAGTTGGTGTCCATACATTGAGCAGCACAGCCAGCTCCTATGGCCAAATTTGGCCAAGTGGTGAATAAAGCTGACCTCAATAATAAATACATTTATTAACATAAAATGTACCTAAAAGGAGGTCAAGTGGATTTTGTAGCCACATATAATACTATGGGATAAAGAAAGCCAGATAACTGGATATTTTGGGCCTCTTGTAGAAGTGTTTTAACTGAATTCGATTTCTCTGTTTTGTGATCAGCTTGTTAAAAGAAGCAATTTTATAAAACCCCTGTTGCAGCTGTGATAGATATCGTTTAGATTAAATGCTTTATATTTATGGTACACATTAGAAAAATATTGTGTTTACCCAGCATCCTGGTATAGGTGGAGGGTGTGGCTCAATCACAGATGCCCCAACTAGCCCTGGTCCCACTTAATTGCTGTGAGAACTGAGGTTCACAATCTCTGAACCCATGTAACCCATTCTCTACTCACCATGTCAGGTAGGGGCAGATGTTTTAGAGGAAGTAGCCAATTACATCTCATGAAGACCTTTCTTAGGTAAACCCACGGAAGAAATCCTTCCCAGAACTCAAACTGTTTCGTGAACAGCTGTTTCTTTTTATCTTATGGACAAAGGAAAATCTTATAGTATGTTTTTCCAGAAGTTCCCAAACTTTCCTCCACGTGAGTATTATCTGGGCAGCTGAGGCCACTCCGCATAACAATTAAATGAGATTATCTAAGAATGAGAACCAGGTATCTGTCTTTTTCAGAGATCCCTATATGGTTCCCAGTGGTTCTCCAAGTTTGGTTCCTAGCTTTAGCCACTTGGAAGCTTAGTGCTTAATTTGCAGTCTACGTATAGCAAGTGAATAGGATTAATCTTACCCCTTCATTATTTTCTTAACCATTTTTGCTTTTGCTCTGGCTTCTTCAAATGTTTTTGTACTCTTATATAATTTTATATTGTGTTTATTTTTTAACAGCATTATTGAAGTATACTTTATATATACCCATTGTAAATTTACAATTTAATGTCTGCGTTGTGCAACTATCACCACAATCCAATTTTAGAACATTTTCATCACCACAAAAAGTTTATTTATGCCCATTTTTTGGTAGTCACTCCCTGTTCTCACCTGTAGCCCCAGGCAACTTCATTTGCTGTCTGCATGGATTTGCCTTTTCTGCAAAAATCCTATAAATGGCATCATGCAACATGTAATCTTTTAAGCCTGGCTTCTTTCACTTACAATAATGTTTGTGAGGTTTATCCATGTTGTAGCCTGTATAAGTAGTTCATTCCTTTTTATTGCTGAATTATATTCC
>JAQZBX010033360.1:0-25417 GCA_029593785.1 Cabassous unicinctus | reverse complement strand
TGAGTGACATTACAACGACAGATATAGGCCATTTTACATCAGCACATAACATGCAGAACAGTGTGGGAGAGAGTGTGGTCTACAATGTGAACTATGGTCCATGCTTAGTGGCAAAGCCCCAGGATGTGTATATCCATTGCAGGTGATGAAAGATGTTTATGTGGGAGGTTATGGGAGGTGTGGGAAGTGGGGAACATGGGAATCCCTGTAATTTTTGTGTAACATTTATGTAAATTTATGTAATCTAAGCATCTTTTAAAATATTAAATATATATATAAAATTTTTTTAAAATTCTCAAAGCGAGTGTATACAAGTGAGGTCCAGATGCCCCTCACTATTGGGTCTTCAGTTTGGAGGCTTTTTCATTGATCTGCTTGATGTATGCCCAGAATATTGCCCATGAGTAGATTCCAAAGGTAATCATGGAATCTGTCTTGCCAACTAATTCATTAGCACTTTGGTTGTTTTCATTTTCTGCGTAAAGGCGGAAACCTGAGGATTTATTCTTTCTATTGTTAGAACTGTCTTTTCCTCTGCACTGTGGACTGCAGGGATTAAGGCAGAGGTATATTTTTGGCAGCGAGGATAATGCTCTTTGGCATCTGAAGCCGTGACAAGACCAACAGTTTGGGCTTATGCTGGGCCCGCTCGTCCTCTCCTGGACATCAGCCCAAATTCATTTTGCTTCATGGCTTTTATTTTGCAAAGTCAGCTTGGGGAAGGCCCACTGTTCTCCTCTGGGAGGGTAGGTACTGGAGGGTAATTTTGCCCTGTGCTCACATGCATGCAGGATACATCTGAATACACATCAGTACACACATATGAATATTTATGGCTACTATAACATTTTTAAACACAATAGACAACAATTTTGAACATATTAGGCACAACTACTTAAAGAGTATTTCTGAATAAGTTTGTGTGTGTGTGTGTGTGTGTGTGTGTGTGTGTTTATATCTCCCTTGGTAATCCAGATGGTACATCTTAGGTCAGTGAAGAAGAAGGCTGGGTGTACCTGGAGTCAGAATGTAGTTTGAAATGGAGCTGTGAGCTTTCATTCTCCCCCTGCAAACCTGTTTATCCCTTAGCTTTGCCATCTCCGTCATTGTCACCACCATCCATTGAGTTGCTCTGGATGGAATCCTGGAAATCAGCCTTGATTGCTCTCCCTCCCACCTCGCCCATTAGCAAGGCCTGTCTATGCTACATCCAGCGTGCATGTTGATCCCATCTCCTTCTCTCCATCCCCACTGGCACCAGCTTCTCCAGACCACCATCATCTCTTGCTTGGCCCCCTGCAAGAGCTTTCTAATGGGTCTCCCCCTTCCATCCATATGCCACATAGTAGTCCACGTGATCCTCTAAGAACATAAATTAGAATCAGGACTGCATAGCCTGGTACCTGCCTTCCTCTCCAAATTCATCTCTTACTCCCCTCTCCCCCCTCACTATGCTTCACTTCCATCAACCTTCCCCCTGTTCCTGAAACATTCTACGCTCATCTCACCAGTGGGATCTGGTACAGCCCCCTTCTTTTATACCCCTCTGACCCTTGAGACTGCTGGCTTGAACATGCACAAACAGCAGGCCACCTGAAAGTTTTTCTCCACTCTTTGCACTGCTGACAACAGAATCAGATTTTTCTCTTCCAAAAATGGCAAAAATTGAATCCTCTTGTCTCCCTTTGTAGTAAAGCAACAAGTCAGCTCAGAGAGGAATCTTTTCAAACTGGAAAGAGCTCTGCATGATGAAAGAGATGATTTACTGTGTCATTCCCTTTAAAGTTAGCTGGCCCTCGTTAGGGAAAAAAGTGTTGGAAAGGAAGTAAAAATTCTTCTCTGAATGTATTCGTATATACTAAATTCAGTGACGGCATCAGCATGGAGATGCAGCCGAATGCAGGTGTCCTGCACTGTAAGACTCGGGCATGGACTTCAATTGTCCCCCGACTGGCGTCCTTTTTATAGCAAGATACGGAGAAGTGCATCCTCACTGGGCATCACAAGGCTAGTCATGCTGCTTTAGGGTCTTTCAAACCAGTTGAGTGCCGAGGATCTCTCTCTCTGTCTGTCTTTGGGGTAAATGGGTGATGCACCAAGCCTTGTGCCAAAGGGGAGAGAGAATGGCTGGGTGAGGCTGTTGACATCTTAAGCTTGTTGATTTCCATAACAGCTCAATGATGGTGAGTCAGTCTGTCCAGAGACACCACTGGCCAGCTGTATGACCTTGTTCCTCTGGATCTTGGCTTCTTCACCTTTAAAATGAGGAGAAGATTCTCAAGATCAAGTGTCATTCCAGAATCTATGATTTACATAGTAAAAGATGAAATGGCTCCTGGGTGACCCAAAGCATCTATCCCCAGACAGCCACGACATCATCCTTTTCCCCAAAACACAGCCTATTGTGAAGGCGCCTGGAGTTCTGGAAACATGCCAGAAAGCTTGACCCTCCCTGGCTAGAAGCTGCCTGGCAGTACTTTGGGAGCTGGGGCAGTGGGGTAGAACCAGGCTCTCTCAGAGACTCTGTGCCTTTTTGTCATGAGTGGACAGGCACATCTCCATGTCACATGACCATTGTGGCCAAAGCAAAGACCCCTAGCTGTTCCATATAAGGGGAATACTCCTATAGGGAAACAGTAGCTACTACCCAGAAAACAATAGTCCTAAAGGCCAGGAGCGGGATGCTGGACAACCTCTGAAGCAGTTTACCAGTGGCCCAGCTAGGCCATGCACTGCAGCCACGCCAGTCCTGTACCTGTCCACATGCATTAGGATGGGAGCTAAGCCGAAGGACCAAGCGATATTTATTGCTCTTCTGTTGTATGTTCAGCCACCGTAACTGGTGTCCCGTTTCCTTTTCCAGCCACAAAGAGACCCAGCTGTAGATATGAGTGCATCAGAGGGTTTCCCAGATGTTCTATGTAACTATCAACCAGTAGCTAGAAAGTTCTTCTCTCCTACTAAGACGCTTACAAGGGGGAGTGGGAGAAAGAAAAACGTGACACATGGAAATAGATCATGCACAAATAGAGCTGTTGATTGCTTTGCTCCAGGCCATTAAGAGAAAGATGGTGGGTAACTAACATGGAGAGCAGGATCTCCTACGTGGGGAGGGGCACGCCAGTGTCGTCCACACACTGTCCCATTTAATCCTCCTGAGCGTCTGTAACCCTCCCCACTGTGTAAGTGAGAAATCAGAGGCTTGGAGAAGGAACTCTCCCAAGGAAACTAGCTGCTTGTGTCCCGTTAGGCCCGTGTATGTGTAAATACCTCAGGTTTAGTCAAATGAAGGAGTTATTGAGGATGCTGTAGACAAGATGTGCAGAATGGAGGTATAAGTGAGCCCCAGTCCTCCCTTCCTGGGAATGTGACATCTCGTAGGACAACACCTGGGAAACACTGTCATCACAGAAGGCATTCGATGGCTTTCCCAGCCCTGGCATAGAATGAGTTGTTCAACCTTCCAGGAGTCCTGTGATGAGGGCGTCCTTGTCCCCACTTTGCAGATGGATAAGTAAGGCTCAGAGACGCTTGATGCTTTGTCCCCCTGTGACGTAGGTATTATTATTTCCTCCATTTTACTGATGAGGAAACTGAAGCCCAGAGGAATCAAGTATTGTGCCCTGGGCACACAGCTCATGGGTGGGAGAGCTGGGGAGGGACCCCAGGCAGCCAGCTCCAGGGGGCAAGGAGGGAGATGGGCATCCCCTTCTCTACCATGACATCAACAAGAAAGGCTTCTGGAAGGAAATCCAGGCTGCATCCGGAGACACATTGAGCCATTTTCTCAGCCTTTATTCTAGACATGGCTCTCATAACAACCTTCTCTGATTTCTCTAAGCTACCAGGAGGACCCCAGGGGAGGAGGGTATGGCCATGTGCCCCAGTCCTGTGCCAAGCGGGAAGGGCATGAGGGGCCACGCTGGGTGGCTGGGCTCTGCCCTCCCCTCTCCCTCGTCAAACTGAGTCACTGCACCCTCTGAGACTCGTGGGTCACATGCTTAGAGGTGTGACCTGCCCGCTGGCATAGAAGAGAGTTTCCAGATAGCCATGAGGCCATCTTGGCCAGTCTGGTGGAGCGGTGTAGATGACAAGGGACTAAAGAGACATCTATTTCTTTCGTTTCTTTGACAAGTACTTCTCAGGTGCCTCCCAGAGGCCAGACAGCCTGAGAGGCACAGGGAGTTCAGGGGTGTGCAGCACACCTATAGCTTCCGGTCCAGTGGGAGAGACAAGTAAAAGAACGGGCAGTCACACAACAAGGTCTGCCCACGAGCAGTGCTTGCATGTGACGCTATGCTGGGAACTTAACATGCAGTGTCTTATCCAACCTTTGGAAATGGGGCATCACTGGACCCATTTCTCAGATGAGGAGCTGAAGGTCCAAGGAGTGAGGGAACTTGCCAGTGGTCACACAGCCTAAAGGGGTATTAAATCTGTAGGTTTAATAGGGGTTGGCACAGGGTGACCAGGATGTTATTCAAAATACCTAATTACTGCAGAGAGCAGAAACTCTGGCCAAGAAGAACAGAGAGATATCTGCAGCAAGCAACAAGTTTGACCAAACCAGCTCACACTAGCTGAATTTCAAAACTGTCCTGACCATGTCTTGTGGACAGAGAAAGCGACCACTGCAGTTATCTACTGCTGCGTAACAAATCACCCCCATACTTTGAGCCGCCAAACAGCATGTATTATGAGTCCTGAGAGCTCTGTGGGTTGACTGAGGTCTCTCATGCAGTTACAGTCAGACCAGAGCTAAGGATGGAGTCTTCTGGAAGCTCTACTGGGAAGGACATCCAGAAGCTTCTTCCCCCTCATGTGTGGTGGCCAGTGCTGCTCCACAGGGCTTCTCTCTCCCACAGAGGAGGTTGGAGCCACCCTGTGAGTTAGGGGCTACAACCTGGAACTGGGTCAGTGTCACTTCTGCCATATTCTGTTGAACCAGAGTAGCCACAGGGCCCAGCCAGATTTAAGGGGATGGAGAAATCGAATCTACCTCTTGATGGGGGTGTGGCAAGCTCATACTGCAGGTGAGCCTGGGTGATAAGTTGATAATATTGTGGCCACCTTTGAAAAAGGAGCCACAGCTCCCCTAGAAGAGGCAGTATCTAAGCTGAACCTGGTGAGGGGGGCAGGGAAGAGTATTTCAGGCAGTGAGAGACAGATATGCTAAGGCAGAGGGGAGAAAGAGCTGGATCATCTGTGAATTTACAGGGCACTCACTATGGCTAAAGTGTTTGCCTCAAGACTGGCAAGAGCTGAGGGAGGACATGAAGTGGAAAGTGAGTGGACAAAGGCAGATAAAACATATGGGTGTCTTTGTGGAGTATTCAGCTCCCGGCTATCCCACACCCCAGAGGGACAGGGCACCAGGCCAGGTCCTGGTCCCTGCACAGACTCGACCCTGCGCTGGCCTTTGCTTACATCTAAGCAGCCAGGCTGTGTGACGAGCAGGAGCCCAGGGGCGGTGTGTTTGGAGAGCTCAGCCAACTCTGTTACCCTTGTTTGTCTGAGATTCCGGGAGCCTTGGAATAGCACATGTGATAATTACAGAATCCCCACATATATTGATGAGAAACAGCTACATAAATAGCACAGCTTGGTATTTACGAAGTGCCAGTTTCTGTAAATATAAAATTTTGGCAATTCTCACCAAGTGGCTGATCCCCTCTCTGAAGCCAGCTCTTCTCTTATGCAGAACTCTTTCAAGGGGGGCTGCAAGTTCCTCCTAACCGTGGCCTGTCTGGTGGCCTCTCCAGACACAGTTCCACAAAGCAACCAATCTGAAACCAAGAGCAATGGGTCCACTCTTTGGGGAGTGTGAGAACTCCTTTTTGACCTCCAAAAAGTGTCCTGACACTGACACTCTTTCACCATATGTGCCCAGAAACTCCCAACACCCCTATAATACATCAGGACTCCTCTGGGGGGTCTCTGGCCTGCAAATGGGAAACCAAGGCTCATCTACGGCCCTGGATCAGCGTTTCCGGAAGTGTTTTCTGAGGTCACTTTGTTGAAAAGTAGTCATAGTTATTATGTGGTGTTGAAAAATAGTCATAGTTATTATGTGGGAAGTAAGTATTCCTTAAGTGTTTAAGAAATGCTACATTATTGTTTGTTTACTTTTTAAGTGCAGGGTTTCCCACAAACTTTAATATGCTAACTTGGATGTGACTTGCCATACAAGAAGTCTAGTAGCAGGGTCTCCAGAACTGTCCACAGAACACTCTTTTTCACAGTGTCTTACGGGAGTTTTCAAGCATTCTACATTGAGTACTAATCACCCTCGGGGCTCATTAATTGATCTCAGCTCTTGATGAAGTAGTATTGTATCAGTTAGCTTTTACTGTGTGAAAAACTACCCTAAAACTTAGTAGCTTAAAGCAAAAACCATTTGTTTAGCTCATGGTTCCATGGGTCAGCAGTTTGGCTGAGTTCGGCTGGGTCATTCATCTGGTCTTTACTGAGCTTCTTCATGTGCCTGTAATTCAGTGGCCACATGGCTCTGCTTTGGGCAGTGACTGTCGGCTGAAGCAGTGAGAGCACCCGGGCCAAACGCTCTCTGTTGCTCCCGCAGGCTAGCCTGGGCTAGTTTACGTGGCAGCTGGATAGAGTTCTAAGAGCTCAAGCAGGAGCAGCAAGGCCCACTGAGGCCTAGGCTCAAAACTGGCACAATGTCACCTCAGCCGCATTCTTTGGATCAGAGCAATTCACAACATCAGTTCCTGTTAATACCAGCCACTTTAAGAAATCCCCATACATAGAACTCACATGTTCAAACAGCTTTTTACTCTATTTTCCCTTTATAGAGAACACAGTTTGCTTGAACTTTCCTTGACAAAAACTTTTCAGGCAGAAAAGAGGAGTTTATATGAGACTTAATAGTAGTAATAATGACAGTGTTGACACCAAGATGTTTCTAGAAGGTACTGCAGTTGCCCTAGTACTCCGGTCCCCATATACTTTTTTTTAAGATAGTAAAGGCATTTATTTGGGGTCTTAGAATTGCAATTTAAGGAGCACAGATTCAGGTAGCAATCCAAATCGTGTCCTGTCTTGGCATTTCCAGGCAAGGGTTTTCAAAGGAAAAGGTTAGACAAGTGGTTTGTGGTTGGTGGATATTTGGGTGCTCTAATTGTCCTTCATGTCAGATGGCTAACTGAGCTCTTTATCTTATGGTTTGTTTATGGTGTCCAGATGTCCTCAAGGTTTTCAGGAACATTGTTACCTAAAGCTCTGCATACAGGGGCACTTCGTGATGTCTGGCTAAGTCTCACCAAAGAGTAATCTCCAGAATGACCTCCCGACTGCGTTTTAAATCTCTTAGCCATAGAAACTCTATTTTGTTTTATTTCTTTTAACATGTTCCCCTTTTGATCAAGATGTTTCTCCAAAAGCATCGAAACATCACTGATCAACATTTGGTATTAATCCCTCAACACCAGGTAGGCTCATTCCCAGGAGTCATGTCCCACATACGGGGGAAGGTAGTGAATTTGTTTGCAGAGTTTTGCTTGGAGAGGGACCACATTTGAGCAAAAGGAGGTTTTCAGAGGGTGACTCAGGCATTAATTATAATTAGGCTTAGTTTTTTCATTAGAGAAATAAGTTTCATAACTGCAAGCTTCATGATCAAGCAAGAGTTTGGCTCATTAACATAACCCAGGAGTTAGTTGTGGCTGTTATTCTGGAGATGAGAAGATGAGTATGAGACTTGGTAGTGACTATAAAATAAAAAGGATTAGCGAGATTTGAAATATGTTACAAATCTAGCCTCCCCAAGATCTAAGATTTAGCCAGTTAAATAAATGCCTATGGGCATAGCCAATAACTGTGGTCCCTCTGTGGAGTTTACATTAGTGTAGAACCAACAATCTGATAGGTTACCTAGGTTAGCAGTCTTCTGTAGGGCTGGAAAAAAGGATGGTGATTGGCAAGGGACTAGGAAGAGAGAGTAAGGACGAAAATGAGATGCATCACAGGAGGGACAGAGCTGGACTGGGGTACAAAGAAGGGGTGGGGGAGGAATAAAAATGAAGATTATAGTGGGTGTTATTGAGTTCATTCAATCTGATGAAAATCAGGTCTGATTCCGGTTCTCGAGTTAGCCGTTCACATCAGATGCCATCTACTTCTGGGTCATTTAAGTCTTTGATCACCAGTAAGTATTAATTAGACAGGCCTGGAGCCCGGTCTTGGGAAAGCTGTCTGTATCAGATGCTGTCTACTTCTCATCCTTGGTCGATTTGAGCTTGAGATCCCCAGCAGGAATGGATTTCCAGGCAGGGCCAGGACCAATAGGAACCTGGAGTTGTTAGGGAGATGACAGAGCATGCTTGAATCCAGCAACGGCTTCAGAGTCAGGTCGGTGGTCACTTCAGATCCGTTTCTGACACTATGCCATGTCAACCGAAAAATAACAAACCAAGTGGCAAGACAACAAAGGCATACACCGGGGATCTTAGAACTGCAGTTTGGGGAGCACAGATTCAGGTGGCAACCCAAATCGTGTCCTCTGTCCCCATACACTCTTTGTGCTCTGGAAGATGGGTCTCCTGCCCCCTGCTGTACCTGCCCATCCTCGCCATCTGACTCCCCTCTCCTTTCTTTCTCTTTCCTCACTTCTTTTCCTTTGCTGCTCGTAAGCCCACAGCGGTATCACGCATCTGTTCATTCACAAAATACCATCACGTGTTTGCTTTGTGCTAGTCCATGGGTTAGACAATGGGCATTCCTGAAGGCTGAGGGTGTAGGGCTGTAATCCAGGGGGAAGCCCACCCGCCCCCTCATTCCCCATCTGCCTGAATCACAGACACCTAGCATCTCACAATTAGAAAGGATCTTACAGCTCCCTCTTGTTCCATTCCTTATCAAGTTATTTCTAGGGTGCTCAGTTGTTCTTTCTAGAATGTCCCCATTAAAATATAAAAATCTTGCCTTAGATTTAATAAACTTTAGCTTCACTTAAAATAAATAAAAGGCAGAAGGTATCTACCACTTGTGATTTCAGCAAACAGGTCTTGCAGGGTAGGAGCTGATCTTGCCCCATCTCTCCCACATTCTGGCATTTGTGAGTCATTGGCTGTGATGCATTAATCGATATGCAGTGTGCGGTCCTACTACGTGCAGGCTACCAGGGCTGCCTGGGCGTGCAGGGAGCAGAGGACAGGGTAAGGAAGAAGCCTCGCTTTTGTCTGGTGGGGCTCAAGCCAACAGCAACCCCAGCTGGCAAAAGCGTTTGTCAGATCAACAGATTGGTGGGACCTGCAGGCCAGGAGCTGGAATTCAGAAGGGGAGGGCTGAGAAGCACAAGACAGTTTTGAGAGGAAGCGCCAGAGGAAACACGCCTGAGCCGCTTGAAAATTGCACTCCAGTTTATATGGAAACCCTAGAGAGTGCGGAGCTGCATGTATGCATTAGGTACTGACATTTACATAAGTAAGGAATCACGGTGTTTGGGAATCAGAAGACATTGCTGGGCCATCCTTTTTAAACAATAAGCCCCCCATTTTTGGACTTCATCTTATTGAAAACACCAAGCTCAGGGCAGGATTCCGGCATTAGGAGTGGGAAATTGACTGAAAACCAGAGCAGTTGCTTCTCGGTGAAATCACCCCCTTGCTTTCTTTTTGAGTTGCAGAGGTGGTTTTTTTTGTTTTGTCTTGTTTTTTTTTTGTCTGTTTGTTTCCTGCTGCTTTGTTGCTGTTCCTTGTGATTGAAAGATGAGCATTAGAGTTCAGGGAAAATCTGGGTTTGGACCCATCGTTGTTTCCATATTTACTCAAGTGGTAGTCAGTCATCCCAGGACTACGGTTATACCTCCAAAATGAGAGTGATAAAATGTTTCAGTGTGTAGATGGCAGGGGACGCGTTTGATACTGTCATTTCTTAGGAGTGCAGCCCAGACTCCGGCTGTGCCTGGGAGGAGATGCAAGGAAGAATGCATCCCAGAGGAGGCTATTGATTAGTTGAGCGTGGGGCTGGTGCAGTGGGAACTAAGTAGAGAGGGGAGTTAGTAGAAAAGGCCCTGGAGGTCAGAAGAATGGTGGCTCAGTTAGAAGAGCTCCCTCTGCAGGCAGGAGGTGGGCGATTCATCCATCATTTCCAGAAGGTCCTGGACTGAGACTCAGGTTCAAAGTTGACCCACCACGGCCTTAGCAGAGCAGCAGAGGAAGCTGTAAAATGGGGATAATGGCACCTGCCCTGCAGCCATAGAGAAAGGACTAAAGGAAGGTATGCATTTAAAGCACTTAGGACCTGCATGAGATAGAGTATGTGCTCAATAAGGGGTGTTTATTCTAAGTCACATGATCCCATTTACACTTCAAACAAGTCAAAGAGGTATGTCCATCTTAGTAGCTACATTATTCAGGTTAAGAGCCGAAGCTCCATGGTATGAAATCACTTCCGCAGGGTCCTTCATCTAGCGCAGGAATGAGATGCGGTTCCGTGTGTGTCTGATTCTCAAGTGGGTACCGCTGCCCCCAGGTGAGCTTCCTGGAAGGAAAAGAAAAACTGGATGCTGGTGGCTTTTTGCGGAGAATGTGAGCTCCATTTGAGATGGTGTGTCATGGAAAATGTTGGGACAGCAGGGACGCTGGGCTCAGTTTGAGCCTCTGGACGGCCAGGACAAATATCATTCATTCCCTGAATATTTACTGAAGTCCTAGTACACCCCAAGCCCGGTGCTAGTGCTTGACGCTGAGCCCAAGAGGTGCTCCCAGGCCCTGTGATAGAGCTCCCTGAGGGAGCATGGAAGGTGGAGCTCACTCCACCGGCAGGATGGGGGAGATCTGCACAGAGGAGGTGGTGAGAAGAAGCTTTCCGTCTTTATATTCTTGGAAGATTTGGTCATCGTGCTTTGTGGTTAGCAGAACTCAAATAACTGCTAGTTACCTGATAAGTAAACTAGGTTTCCAGGGACAGTTACCTACATGTAACGTCTGTGCTATAATTTGCATAGAGGAGAGCAAAACCTTGGCCATCAGAATCCAGACCTGCCATGGATGCAACTTATGACCATAAATAATGAGGCTTCTTTTAACATACATTCCAAAACATTTCCATTGAAATAAGCTGTGGCCCCGCCCCCTTCAAACTGGTATCCTGAGAGACCACACATTTATTGCAGTGACGCTGCCTTTATCCCATACATCGTTTTGGGAACTCCTCTTTTTCAGGTGAAGGGTTTGGGTGTTTAGGAGTCCCAATAGAAAGTCAATTTTTCGTTTTTAACTAAAAATATTATTACCCAGCCTGACCACCCACTCAGCTCATATATTTTACCTCCAAGGACTTTTGGCCATTTTCCCAAATCAAAACCACGTACTAAGGACTTGATTTGCCACACTGGAAGTTGTTAGAAAGGGTAAGCTATAAGCTGTGAAACTATTCCAAAAGATAGGGGAGACACATAGAAACCCCTCCTCTTCCCTGATGGCCACCCAGTTTGCAGTTTGCTCTGAGAAGTTGGCTTCTCCCAGGAGGCTGAGAAGATGCAGGAACTTCCTGTTGAGAAGTGAGAAATAGAACAGTGCAGAAGATGGAAGTTTTTCATCCTCTATCTTAGTTCTGAGATTCCAGCCATCCAGGCAGGACAGCCATAGAATCCACAGGGAGCTCTGAAGGGAAAAATGAAAACTTAAAAGGAACAGCTGAAATTCCAGCACTTGGGCACGGTCATGCAAGGGGGATTCTGCCTGAGTGACATCATTCCTGCAGCAGACAAAAACTCACAGGGCTAAAGTAGGTTAACACCTCCTCCTCCAGTTTGGAGCATTTCTTAGCCAAGGACAGAAGCCAAATTGGAAACTAGGCATACGCCTGATAACTACCACTTAGAGAACTCTGAGGAAAGCTATACCTAGGCACCCGAGGTTTGTGTGCAGATTCCTTCTCTCCACACTGAATGTTAGATGGCACAGCCAGCAGAATGCCCCAGAATACCAGTGTGCAGCAGAAAGAATGGGAGCATGTTCTGTAATGAAGCAGCCCTGGCGCATTATGAACTTGGACTCTGATCTCAAATCAGTGCCCTTTTGGGAGCCAATAAGAGTAATGGGAAGGGGGCAAGGGTGCTCCCTCCTTGCCCTTGACCAAAGATCAAGGAAGAATAAGGCTGTATGAGTATATTCATTAAAAAAATAAATAAATAAATAAAAAATAAACCAACAACCTAGTGGAAGAGTGATGAATTGCAGCTTGATTGTTATGCTTTGAGTACTTAAAATATACTAGGCTCAAGGTTGTGGGAAGGAGAATTGAGAAAGATAAATGAAAATATAAGAAGTGGCTCTAAACTTAGATGCTTACCATCTAGGTAGGAAGACAACACACAATTACAGAAAATCAGTAAACTCTGTAAGAACAGATTTGGGTTCGTGAGTAGTTCAGACAGCAGGCACTGACATGCAACTCAGGAAGAAAGGGGTTCCCGGTTTCCCTACAGATAATGGGCATATCTGAGTGCTCAGCTCCTTCCAGCTAATCTGGGAGCGCCTCTTCAGAGACGAGCCAGTGAAAGAGACAGTCCCATTGAATAACTGGCCTCGCTTCCACACTTGTATGGAAGAGCTGCTGCCCTGCACAGCGATGGGGTTTAATTAAGACTAGATAAAAGGGCTTCTTTTTTCTGACTCTTGCTTCCATGTGGAGTTGAAAGCGATCAGACAACTAGGTCAGCCGCATTTCCCGGGCCATGTGAAGGGAGGGATAGGCCGGGGGTGGGGGCGTGGATCTGCCGCTCTGCCACCCCACCCCACCCCCCATCCTCTGATATAGTCACAAGGCCACCTGCTACCCCCTGGAGGATGTCTTTGCCATATTTCTGCAGGGCCCGGACAAAATGCAAGTACCAATTTGAAGGCATGTACTTTTCCCATTCCTGGAAGATTTGAGAGAACCGTTTTAAGTCTTCTTTTCACTATTGCTGATACAAATGGGTGGATTAATAGGAGGCTTTCTTTTCTTTAGAAGTGTATGTCATTCCTTATAACCTGTAGAACAGATAGTTGACCTGAGCCTTTGACGTGCTCCTTCCACATTGCAAGGCTGGGAGGAGCATTTTCTGGCAGGCGATGAACCCATACCCAACTCTGAGCATGTGTGCTTGGGAGCCAGGAGCCAGGGTTATCAGAGAAGAGAGAAGACTTTTCAGAGACTTCCAGAAACTAGGCCAAATTTCCATGATGCCACATGAAACCCAACCCTTTTGTTCACCCTACCCTACTTTTCTTTTTAAGTTAGAGGTTATAAACCAAATCTCATGAACATGCAACCAGAACTGCTTCATAGAACATTGCTGGAAGGACGTGAGCTTGGCTCCCCCAGTCCTGGTCATGGTCCCCCTGCTCCTGCAAGGCACCTCCATGGGACAGTGAGCACTGGAGAGCAGAGTTTGAAACCACCACCTTTGTTTTCAGGGATGGCACGCTAGTGATTTCTAAGGTCTTTTCCAACTTAAGGAGTCTCTAGTTCTGTGTGACATCGTCTCATCTCATCTGCTCATGGGAGTGGATCCAAGCCTGGCCTCCCACACCTGGTCCTTTCTCTGAAACTGGATCCACCCTTCCTGCAGTCGCAGAGCCCAGAAACCTGGGTGCCATCCATCACACCTACCTCTGCTTGATGGGATTTGCTACCAGACCTCTTTGATCCTGGCTACTCAAAGTGTGGTCCATGGACCACAAATATGGGTGTCATCCAGGAAGAATATAGAATCTTACCCTCCCGTGCACACACACATGCCAAACCTACTGAATCAGAATGCATTTTGGCAAGGTCCCAGGTGATTCCTATGCATACAGTTTGAGAAGCAAGTGGCACTCAACTGTACTTACTTCTCACCACCTCTCACTAGTTCTAACAGTTCTTGCCTACACTGCTGAAGTAGCTTGACTCCAGGTGGCACAGCTCTCCGATGCCTTCCTACTCCAGAGTTCTCCATGGGATCACGCTGAGACAAAGCTTCAGCTGAAAGCACCTCTTTGTCCGCATCTCCTCCCATGCTGTCCTGCTTCCCTCCCTCTCTTACAGGCCTGCCCTCCATAAATCACACAAGAATCCCCTCCTCACACACTGCAAGGTTGCATCCTTCCTTGACTCCCAGCCATGACAGCCCCACAGTGCACTCCAGTGACTCTGACCTTTTTCTATTTCTCCAGACGTCGGGTTCTTTCTCTTTGGATATTAATTACTCATCCTTCAGATCTCAGGCCTCCCGGACCACCCAGATCTGATTGCACCCCCTGGCTGCGTGAGCTAGAGTACTCTGTGCGTTTTCTTTATAGCTATTATCACGTGTAGTGAGATATTTATTTGTGGGATTATTTGATCAACACCTCTCTTCCTACTTGGATGTAATCTCCATGAGAGTAGAGATGTGTCATTTTTCATTCATCCCCCATCTGCAGGGGCTAACTCAGTCCTGATGCCTCATGGATGCCCAGTAAGCATTAGGCTGAATGAGAGAAGCCAGGTTTAAAGGGCTTGATGCTGAATGATTCCAGTCATATGAATTTCTAAAAAAAGCCAGAACTACTGAGGCAGAAAGCACATTGGGTGGTTGCCTGGGGCTGTGGGTGAGAGTGCGGATTGAGTGCGTGTGGTCATCAGGGAACTTTTTGGGGTGATGGAAATAGTCTTAAACTAGACTATGGAGATGGTTACACAACTGTATAAAATCACTAAAACTCATCAAATGGAACAGTTCACAATGGGTGAGTTTTATGGTATGCAAATTATACCTCAATTAAGCTGTTCAGAAAATGGAATGGGACGGGATGGGATGGGGATGGGGCAGGGAGGGATGGGACAGAATGAGATTGGATGGGATGGAATGGGGTGAGGTGGGGTGGGGTGGGGTGGAATCAGCCAGGGTCTCTCAGGTGACCACATCAGCCTGGCCGCTGTCAAGGTGCCTTTCTCTCGCCTTCTTCCAGTAAAGAGATGTGCATGCTTAGCAGCAGCTGGTTGAATGACCTGACCCCAAACAATTCCCTCCCCCACTCTTCCCTGGCCCCAGGCGGAGCTCAGATGCAGATGCTGAAACTGCAGTTCCTTTGACAGCTTCCCCGAGCAAGAGAAAGATTTATGATTTCTAATAACCCTCTGCCCTGGTCATAGCTCCATCCTCTCTCTAATTGAGGAGGTGTCCTTCGGGCACAGTCCAGAAATCAGGACATCTCTGAAGCTATCATTGCATAGTTTGGCAAAATAACCAATATTGGGAAATGTGGTATTGTCAATATTTTTCCCCCAGATTATCAGAAATGCCTAGCCAATTTTAGTTATTTTAGAATTCCTCTGACTGCATTCTTTTTCCCTCTGAGTTTGTGTGGCTATCTCAGCCACCATGCAGATTCCATCAGGCCCAGTAAGTGAAAGAATGTGGGCCCAGCATAAAAGGTGTTGGCTTATAAGCAGGGCTGACCTTCAGCCTTTATCAGTTCTGTTCTGATTTGCTGAGGCTCATGCCTTACCTGGTGTTAAATATTTGGGATGGCTCCTCTGCTTATAAGGAACACGCTTTTCACAGTTTAGAAGACAACCTGGGCTCCAACGTAAGTGTTGTCCTTTGTTCCTACTTATGGTAAAATGATAAATAATGGCTTTCGAAAATGTGTGTCATCGATTAGAAATATTCCTTATCATTTTTTAAAGTTTAACAATGAAATGTTACATGATGTCTGATCCTAAAGTATGTAGGCCTATGCATTAGTTAGGGTAGGCTAATAATGGTAAATCAGTAAATCCACAAACTTGGCAGTTTAAGACAGCACCCATTTATTATCTCACGGTGATGTAGGTCAGCTGCCCGGCACACTGTGGCTGGATTCTCTGCTCAGAGTTGCACAAGACTAAAATCAAGATGTCAGCTGGGCTGAGTTACCACCTGGAGCTCCGTCCCCTTTCCAAGCTCATGTGATTGTTTCAGGATCAGTTTAATGCAGCTGCAGGACTGAGGCCTCCATTTGCCCAGCTGCGCTTCTAGGGGTCACCCGCATTCCTTACCCATGTGATCCTCTTCAAAGCGCAGCTTCTTCAAAGGCGTGAATAGAGAATTTCTCTCTAGGCAAATCCCTGTCTCGATTTGAATGTCTTCCACCAGGACGAGCCTGGTCTCCTAAGGGCTCAACTGATTAGGCTAGACCCACCAAGAATAGTCTCCCTTTTTTCTGGTCAGCTGATTTGAGGCCTTAATCATCTGTACAATCCTTTCACAGCGGCATCTTGATTAGTGTTTGAGTAAGTGCCGGAATGTGTGTGTACATCAGGGGCCATCTTAGAATTTTGCCCACCATACATCCAAATGCATCATGGCACCAATGCAATGGAGGATTCGTTCTTGCTTGCACAAATAGTCCACAGTGGTAGCAAGTCAGGGCAGTGGGGTTAGCCCTTTTCCACGGTCAGTCAAGGGCATAGACTGATGGAGGTTCCGCCATCTTCGCCACGTGGCTTCTGAGATCTGGGTGTCGACAGCTAGCCAGCAGAGGGGAGAAAGTGTGGAGGAGCATGATATGAAAGGTCTTCATGGACCAGGCCTGGGAGTGGTGCCCATCACTTCTGTTCATATTTTATTGGCTAGAGCTTAGTCACATGATAGCACCTAACTGCAAAGGATTCTGGGATGTGTAATTTTAGCTTGGTAGCCATTTCCCAATGACAGCTCTACACCGTGGTTTGGGAGCACTGGTGTTTGATGTATATCTAGACATGCCTCTACTGCAGCTGAGTTGAAACAAACAACCCAGAACCAATCCAGCCAAATGGGGGATACTGTCCCCTAAGGTTGAGAGTTGACATAACAAAACTAATATCTCAGTTCAACCAAAAGACACCATTGTTGGCAGGGAAAATGCCAGTATTTCTCTTACCTGTAATGTAATCACTCTCTGTATTTACTAGATTCAGCCTCAAAGAGCCTTGACTCTTAAAAAGTCATGTCAACTCCTAACTGACAAAGAGTTGCCTTGACTGAGATTATTCCAAAGAATATGATGCAAATCTCCAAAATCCGAGTTCCAAACACATTTGTAAAATGGAAAACATGAGCATGACTAGGAAACCT
This sequence comes from Cabassous unicinctus, assembly GCA_029593785.1. Taxonomy (NCBI): domain Eukaryota; kingdom Metazoa; phylum Chordata; class Mammalia; order Cingulata; family Chlamyphoridae; genus Cabassous; species Cabassous unicinctus. The sequence goes on along the minus strand of JAQZBX010033360.1, from coordinate 8,343 downwards.
CTCAGGGTGACAACTTTGCAGTGTGACATTCATTTGAAAATAGAAGTTCTGGATATTTTCTTTTTGAGTCACACCGAGTCATTGTCAACCCGTCTCATCAGGGAAAAGAGTTTTTGGGAAAAATACCAAAAAAAAAACAACAACAACTTCAGATTGCCAAGATATCATTTACTGAAGTTGACCTTGACAAATTACTGAAAGTTACTTTTTCCAGGCTATTCTAGGGAACCCAGCAATTACAGCAACTTCCTTTCCTTTGTTCTGAATTTTTCTGTTTGTTTCTTTTGGGTTCTTAAGGGGGAAAAAGGCAACAGAAAAATCTTAGAGGAAAAACGTTTGTCCTCCTAATGTATCATTAGGTAACCCAAAACAATGCACATTGTATCACTGAGCTGAGTTTTGGTATGCCTTATCACACTGAGCTAAGGTTTGGCGTGTCCTGTAAGACTTGACGCTGCTCACAAAGGAGTGAGGAAAAAGGAGACCTTGTGAGAGGGTGAGGCCATTGGTACTTTAGAAAAACTTTCTGTAGCTCGTGCAATGAGGTAACTGAATAACTGGAGATTGAAAAGAAGAGTTCTACCTTCTTATGTGTAGCAACAAAACCGTAATTAGGAAGAGCCTGAGTTTGGCTGTGTGGGTGTGTGTGTATGTTCAAGGTAAATGGAAAATACGTTTCTGCCTTTTAATTTGATCTTAAAAAAAAAAAAAAGATTTATTTTATTTATTCTCTTCTTTGCCCCAGCCTCACTGTTTGAGGTCACTGTCTGCTCTCTGTGTCCATTAACTGTGTGTTCTCTTTGTCTGCTCATCTTCTCTTTAGCAGGCACCGGGAACCAAACCTGGGACCTCCCATGTGGGAGAGCAGCACTCAATCGCTTGAGCCACCTCAGCTCCCTGGTTTGTTGTGTCTCTCATTATCTTTCCTCTTTGTTGTGTCATCTTGTTGCGTCAGCTCGCCATACCTGCCCATCGCACCAGCTTGCCTTCTTCAGGAGGCATCAGGAACTGAACCCCGGACCTCCCATGTGGTAGGCGGAAGCCCAATCGCTTGAGCCACATCTACTTCCCTTAATTTGATCTTTTTTTAAAAAAAGATTTATTTTATTTATTTCTCCCCACTCCCTTGTTGTTTTTCACTTGCCATGTCTGTTTGTCTTCCTCGTTTCTTTAGGAGGCACTCAGAGCCGAACCCAGGACCTCCGAAGTGGGAGGGAGGTGCCTAATCCCTTGAGCCACCTCCTCTCCTTGTTTTGTTGTGTCTCTCGTTATGTTGTTCCTCCCTGTGTCTCTTATTGCATCATCTTGTTGCATCAACTCGCTGCACCTGCCCGCCGTGTCAGCCCTCTGTCTTCTTTAGGAGGTACCAGAAACTCTGCTCCCTGCTTTGTTGTATCTCTCATTATGTCTTTTCTTCTTCTGTGTCTTGTTGTGTCAGCTTGCTGTGCCTGCCCGTCATGCCAGCTCGCTGTCTTCTTTAGGAGGCACTGGGATTCGAACCAGTGACCTCCCATGTGGTAGGCGGGAGCCCAGTCGCCTGAGCCACATCCACTTCCCTCCCTTAATTTGATCTTAAGTTAAAGAATAGCAAGAGTGCAAGTATGATGTCAGAAAGCACATCACAAAATTGGTTTTTCAGCCAATATATTTTACTTTTGCCTTTGCACAAGGAGATCGCGTCCCTGAACTTCAATCTGTCACTGCTAGACCCTTCTATGGTACCTCTGTGGAAAGGTCATCCCTAAATCTAGTTGAGAGAGGAAGTGCCTTGAAAGCTGTATCCAATTAAGGAACATATTGAAAAACTTACAAAGAGGCAGTAATTAAGAACAAATGAGGTTAAGGGTGAAAGTGGATCTACCAAGTTGGCAATGAGCTCTGAAAGCATATGAGAAGGAATGGGGGGAGAGGAGCGGGGGAGAACATGGGCCTGGGGCCAATGGATTCTGCATACTTAAAGAGTTGCTGCAGGGAACATGAAACTGCTAATAGTGGCTTAAATGCACAGGTGCCAGGTCAGAAGGAACTGGTCCAAGGGTTAGTGGTCCTTGTGGTTTCAAGATGGAGGCTCCGTTCCTAGTGAAATGATTGTCGGAGCCAGGGTGTTGGATGGAATAAACGGGAAGGGCAGCAAGTCAGGATCATGGTAGAATGCCTGGAGCTGAGACTGGCAGAGGGGCCTGTGTGTATAACACTGAGAAGCTTAGAACAACAGCACATGTATCCGTATCCATTTCCTGCGGGAGTGGCCTGGCAGCCTGAATATGGCGACGGGAGAGGAACATTTAGGCTGCCTGGGAGGCAAAATATACTCCCCTCCCTGACTTCGGTTCACTCCCAAATTATATTCATTGTGATTTCTATCAATAAATCCACCAAAAGCACGTATATATCTGTTAACGCACTCTTTGTTCTTGAACTTGATAACCCCAGAATGTCCAGGATCATCTTAATGGCTTTAGAGATTGTCCAGCCCAGCAGTGACCAGTAGAAATGTAATGGGAGCCACGTATAGAGTTTCAAATTTTCTAGTCACATTTTAAAAAGTAAAAATAGGTGAAGATAATTTTAAGATAATATATTTTATTTAACACAGTGGATCCAGAATACTCTCACCTCAACATGAAAAGTTTGTTAAGATATTTCACATTCTTCCAAACCGGGTGTGTATTTTGCACGTCTGATTTGGGCTAGCTACATTTCAAGTCCTCCAGAGCCGCACATGGCTAGTGGCTGCCGTATTGGACAGTGCAAATATAGATTTGTCCCCTTGCTTTATTCATCGAAGCATAATAAAGGTCTCAGACTCAGAAGTGACCACCCACTGGTCCCTTAGTCCCCTCTATGAAGACAAGTGGCTGCTTTTGCCTCATGAGGTGGCAAAACAAGGTGAAATAAGCTTTTTATGAAGGCAAATAAAGATCCCAAAATGACCCACCCATTACATCCAGCTTGCTCACCCTGACCTTTCTCCAGGGAAGACACAGGTGCTAAAGTGAAGCAAAACCTTATCCTTCATCAAGACCTTCTGTAAGAGCACAAGTATGGTTTTAAAAAACTGCTCTCAAAAAGCCAGATGCTATGCCAGCTGGCAAGCCAGTAAGCCAATGGACAGGGTAAATTGGGGAACCGCTGGGGACATAGCAACTTGCAAACCTGTGGAGGGAACTAGAGAAAAAGACCAAAGGCCCTCTTCAGAGATAGAGACAAAACAGAATTGGAAGAATACAAACAGAGAAGAGTAAACACACCTTTAAATACACATCTAATCACATTCTCAGCAGTAAAGTTGAATAGTCCTCGTGTAAAACGCAGCTTGATCCACTTGGTCACTAAATGTCAGCCCAGTTCCACTTGGGGTGGCACAAGGAGCATTTCCCCAGAGCACCTTGCCTCAGGGGCCAGAACTGGTTCCTCTCGCCCCTCCAGTTAGGACATTTCTTGCCATCATTTTATGTGACAAGAGTCCTCTGTTTATAAGCTGGTTCTCTGGGCTCTGGCGGAGGTTGAATGGAATGTCGTTATGAAATAACACCTGATTTCAGTTCATCTCTTTTGCTTTTTACCTTGAGGTTAAACATTTCAAAAGGTCTTTTGTTCTTCTCTCTGCCTTTTCTGGAAATCCCTTATTTGGGTCTTCTTGGGTGCCCGTTCTCCCTGGCCTAGAATTCTCACTGACATGGAGGCATCCCCTCCTGACCCCCTCGAGTTTCCATTTCCATAAGCAAGAAGGGGCAGGATCGGGCACCAGCTCACCCTCAGAGCCCTGACAGCAGCACGGGCTCGTCCTGCATTGTCAGAGGAGAGGAGGGGACCACCCTTGCCCTGGCCCCTCGAGTTTACACCCCATGGGTCGTTGCGAGTACAGCAGATGCCAAGGAGGGCAGTTCTCAAGGGTGGAAGGGCCCCAGGCTGGCTTGCTTGTTCCTTTATTTTTTATTTTTTTGAGTCTAGAGAGTTATTCTGCCAAAGCACAAGCAGTTACAGGAAACCGGACAGCCCATGCATTTCCAGTGTGTGTGTGATGAGTGGGCCTGGCGGCTGGTATTGACAGGACACTTAAAAAGTTATGAGCAGATGATATGTAGATCCCGTTACTGGAAGGCGGCTCAGCTCACCGCATCGCAAGAAAGTAAGTTGACTTCTGTGCTGAGTGAGATGCACTCGGCCCAGAAAGGGCTGCAGGGAAAAATGTATCAGTGGGTAGAAGGGCGCGGCCTCTTTCTAGCACAGCTGTGTGCCCTGGAATAAGCCTCGTTCCCCTGCAGCCCCCACCATGGGTCTTTGACATTGGAGGAACTCAGTAAATATGTAATGACAGAATGACTACCTGGGTATGTAAACTGAACCCTAAAACACCGTTCACGTAGGAGTAGTACCGTCCACAGCAGCTGACCGTGGAATGGTGACCCTGAGCCTTTTAACTGCTTTTAGGTCACTGAAGGTGGGCCTCCAAAACTGAGGGTGCATTAAAATGTGCTGGCTGCCTTAGAATGTTTCCAGTAAACTGGGGAAAATGCAGAATGTCTGGGAGCATGCAAAGCACCAGACAAGCCCGTGCACATTTGGGTGAAGTTTTGGGGGACTCACGTGAGCGGGGAGTGGGTCGGGAGAAAGGAACGGAGACATGCAGTGGCAGGGCAGTGGGCAGAGTGTAGGAAGAAGAGGAAAATAATTCAAAAAAGACAGAAAGTGAATCTAAAGAATGCTAAGTAAGAGGACTGAATCCAAAGACCATAACATGACTTAAGAAGAAATAACCCAGAGATGGAAAATGGGGTATTCTCTCTGTGCTCACTGTCCAGTATGGTGGCCACCAGCCACAGGTGGCTCCAGAGCACGTGAAAGATGTCAAGTCCAATCAGGATGTGCTGTAAGTGAAAAATGCGCACTGGATCTCAAACAATTAGTATGACAAGGGAAAATGTGAAAAATCACATTAATATTTTATATTGTTTCTGTGTTGATAATATTTTGTCTCTCCAATTAAATAAAATGCATTGTTAAAATTAATTTCACCTGTTTCTTTTTACCTTTTTGAAATAGTTACTAGAAATTTTAAATTTGCATATGTGGCTTGCATTATATTTCTCTTTGACAGCACTGCTCTAGAAGTGCTTCCAGCAAAGATTAGGGAGACAAGAAAAGGAGAGGTGGAAGGAAAGAGAATGATGGGGTAGTAGAAATCACACAGGGTTTGGAGTTCAAATCCTGGCTGTGGTTCCTTGGACAAATTACTTAATCGCAATGAGCCTCAGTTTTGTCATCTGTAAAGTGGTGCTTGCTGGTGATGTCTTTTTCATGGAGTTGATGCTAAACCTAAATTGGAAAGCATGTGAAGTTTCTAGAACAATACTTTGTGTGTGGCAGGAGGTCTTCAAATGGTCGCTCCCTTCCTTCCTTCCTTTCCCTCACCCAGAGTAGTGTATCGGGGGATCCACATGCAGAAAAGTGGAGCTAAAACAGACTTCAGTGAATTCTGAATATATATCTAAACTTTCTGAATGCCCTCAATTACACTGGAGTAGGCAAGTGAAAACAGTAGGAAGTCCAATGGAGAAACCAAATGGAAGGTGAGGAGGGACTGGACCCAGCCCAATGCCTGTGTGACAAAACCATCCTTCCCAATTTGGGAAGAGGGGGCTGATGGCAACAGAAAAAGAATCCAGAGGTTTAGCAAGGAGGAGTCCACTTTTACTAAAATCTGCTCTCAGAGTTACTTGGATTAAGCAAAGATACCTTGGTTCTTATTAGGTAAAATAGTTTGAGTTTCTAATTCTTTGCTATTTTGTAAAGCCAACTGTAATGGTTAAGTTCATGTGTCAGCTTGGCCAGGTCATGGTGTCCAGTTATTTGGTCCAGCAAGCACTGGCCTGGTTGTTACTGTGAGGACATTTCATGGATGTAAATCATCGTAAGTTGATTGCATCTATGGCTAGTTGCATCTACAATGAGCAAAGGAGATTGCCTTCAGCAATGAGAGATGTCTCATCAAATCAGTTAAAGGCCTTAAAAGGAGAAGGCATGAAAGTCAGAAGGGAGAATTTCTATCTCTACTTCAACCAGCCAGCTTCTCCTGGGGAATTCATCGAAAACCTTCATTGGAGTAGGTAGCCTATAGAATTTGTACTTTCCCATCCCCACAGTCACATGAGCCAACTCCTATTTTAAAAATCTCATAATATTTACATAATAAATGTATGTATATATATTCCTGTCAGTTCTTTTTCCCTAGAGAACCCTAATTCACCAACTTTGGGGTCACCCACAGCCTCCGTAGCCTACAGTGTTAGTATATCCCTGCGATGATGAATGTGATGATCATGTGTCAACTTGACCAGGTTCTGGTGTTCAGTTGTTTGGTCAAGTAAGCACTCACCTGAATGTTACTGTGAGGGTATTTCATGGCCAGATGACATCTACATTCAACAAAGGAGACTGCCCTTGGCAAGAAGAGAAGTCTCCTCCAATCTGTGGGAGAACTTAAAGTAAGAACTGAGTACCTCAGCAATCAGAAGAATTTCTTTCTCTACCACATCCAGCCCACTTCTCCTGGGGAATTTATCATAACCTTCATCAGTATTTCCAGTTTGCAGTTTCTCCAGAGGAATTCAACTTCACCTTCATTGAGTTTTCAATTTGCAACCTGCCCTAAGGAATTTGGACTTGCCAATTCCCCCAGTCAGGAATTCCTATAATAAATCTCTTAGTATTGACGTGTGCGTGGGTGTGTATCCTTTTGGTCCTATTTCTCTGGAGAACCCTAATACAATCCCCCACATAGAATTCAGCATCCCTGAAAAAGACAATAAGACCCACGCTTCTTATTCAACTCAGAGACAGGAGGAGAGGAGCCCATGTGCCTGCTATTTATAAGTAAGCTGCCTGCCAGAGGGACATCAAATAACAGTGATTGTCCCCTAATCCTGGTGAGGCTCAGTGGTGGGAACAAACACAGATGATTTCAGAGGCTGCTGGAGATGATTTGACCTTTCTGAAATAAAGGAAACAGAAGCCCCGGAACACTGACAGATGAGAAATTCCATCACCAGGTCCAATCTGTTGGATTCATAGTTCACAGAGAGTCATTTTTCTTCTCCCATTAGTTATTTTCATCTAGAAAAATAGGTGCAAGGCTAACCTGTGACAGCGGATAATTTGCCAAATTACTTCAGCAGTATTATAAACATCACTGGTCAGGAAACCCGCTTCTCCTAGCACGGCTCCGTGGGCTTCCTCCCTCCCTGACAGGGGGAATATGGCCCTTCTTCAGCAGGCCTCAGTTTCTCATCTATGAAATGAAGAACATTAGAGCAGGAAAGAGTATAATCAACCTGTATTTTATGTCTGGGGAAATTGAGGCCCCAAAAGTTGTCCAGTAAATGAGCAGAGAAAATAGTTTTGAAGGATGCCCTATATGGCAAATATACTGGGGTTTCAATAACAGAAGTTAAGTAAATGCCACAAAAATGCACTGAGAGATTCTCCATGGGCATCAAAAATAGGCTTTTACTCGTATCCCTTGCTGTGCATCTTAGGCATAAGGAAAATCCAAAAATAAAACTCCTTTCTTGCTGGCATAGTATTCTAGTGGGAAAATTGGTCATGATGTTAATAATCAGTTTGTCTTATTAACTTGTCCTCTCCCCGCCCCCATCACCCAAATTGGTAGAGAATTCAGTCAACTGAAGAATTTCACCATTGAGTTAGGCCATTTAATAAGTGTGGCTTTTCTTCTGGCCAGCCCTAAATAATTGTTGCGTGGAAAAGGAGGCCTTGTGTTCAGCTGGCGTGTGTAAACAGTACTGGAGTGGCCAGTGTGTTTAAAAAAAAAAAAATAGACAATTTTAGCTTGGCCACTCAACCCCTCAGATATAACTCACTTCTACAACAGGTTTGCGACACGTGGTTGGCACCCCTTTTCAAGGGTCCCAAGTCATCATTTCATGTATTTCATCCTCTGCATAGTCATTTTCTCTCCCATTGCACAGACGGGGCTGTGCTACATCCTTACTAATCTCAAAATCCAAAGTTATAGGAGAAGAAGTCTATTTGGAAATAACATCAGTCATTAGGTGTGCAGATGGCTTATGGGAGCTGACGATTTCCCATACTTCTCAAAACCCATTTAGAAAAAAAAATTATTCACTTCATTCCTGGTGGGCCAAGATGGAGCACTTTCTCCATGGTCTGCCTGCCTCCCAAGCCTCTCCTCACGCTGCCCTCGAGGTTCTAGGCTTCTCCAGAGCCCCAGATCGTTGGGGTCTGCAGGCGTTTGGGGCTCAGATTCCTGGATGGTGCAGAACTCTGCAGCTCACAACCTCGTGAGGGAGAGCTGCAGTT
>JAQZBX010033359.1:0-25416 GCA_029593785.1 Cabassous unicinctus | reverse complement strand
CAACAATGAGTTTTATTGAGCTTTGTAATTTTCACTTGTCTTATAGGAAAAAACAAATAACTTTCAGTTTTTTTACACAGTTTGATTAATAGTGAGGCTGAACAACTTTTCCCATGGTTATTGGATGTTTGGAGATAAAGATGTTAGCAAGGATATATGAGACACTCCAAAGTCAAAGCAGAAATTGGGTATAGCATATATTCAACTGCAGGGATTGGTCAGCTATGACTCTTGGGCCAAACCTGGCCTACCACCAGTTTTTGTATAGTCCATGAGCTAGAAGACCAAAATCAAGGTGTCAGTGAGGCCATGCTTTCTCTCTGGAGTCTGTAGCATTTTAGTGCTGACTGCCAGCAATCTTTGGGATTCCTTGACTTTTATTTCTGCGTCTCATCACATGGTGATTCTCTCTTCTTTCTGGCCTCTATGATTTCTAGGTCTTCTTTATAAGCCTCCAGTAATCCACACCTTAACTAAAAATAACCTCATCAAAAGGTCCTTTTTTACAATGGGTTCACAACCATAGGAATGTTTTAAGATTAAGAACATGCCTAAATTGGGGTACAAAATTCAATCTACCATAGTATAGCTGTATTACAAAATAATAGACTAAAAGATCATTATATATTGAATTTCATCAATAAAAGTTTTGTGGAAATTTGTTTTCTCTTTTGTTTTATGAGTACCTATGTAATATCTCAGAGTGTGCCTCCTGATCTGCAAAGCCTAAAATATTTACTCTTTGGCCCTTTTCAGAAAAAGTTTGTTGGCCCCTGCTCTATTGCATATTTAGGATAGATTTGATTCAAGGATACTTTTGAATCTAGTGGGATCTCTCTTAGAGTGTTTTTTCTCATCTTATCTCAGTGTGTAGGCCCCAAAGTTATATTCTTCATATCTGGTTGCAGTGAATGTTCCTTCTACAGCCATCCTTAGTACTGTAGTCTTTGGGTCATAATTGAGACTCTGAGGGAGAAATATTTCTCTTTCTGTAACATGAGTCTCATCACTAGATAGATGTCCTTTGTTGCTGCTGCACCTATTGGCTTCATATCTGATGTGGAGATTTCTGTTACTTCTGTTCTGTAAGAACTGTTCTTACCTCTGGCCTATTTCATTCTGTCTTCTTTGATGTCTGAAGCATATTCACTCACCAGTTAAAGCTTTTTCTATCATATATTATTCTTGGATACCTTTTTAGCTTAAATTCTTTAGTTACAGTATATTTCCTTGCAGCATATCATCTTAATTTGGAGACTTTCCATGTCTTATTAGATTTCCCTCAGTAATCAGAAAGAGATGCCCCCTTTTCCTATTTCAAAGCTCAATCCCTTTTGTCCTGTTCTATCTGAGGTATGCTGGTAGATGTGTTCTTTTAGTGCTTAGTGAATCATGAAGTGTGTTCAACAGCTCTGATACTACCAGTTCTTTTAATGTTCTTTTTGATGATGTTTCCTGAGGAGGTGAACTTAAAACTTATCATCTTTAGTATGGAATTTAAAGTGAATTAAAATTACTTGTTTACAAGCCCATTGATTTAAGAAGAAAAAAATTGCCTAAGAGAGGGAGTTGGACAAAATAGAGACTGCCCTGAGAAGGATAACTATCAGAATGAAGGGTCTGGAAATTATGCTATATACAAGAAGCACTTGAAGGTATTGGGGATACAATATTAAAGCACAATACAATATAAAAACACATGAAGAAATGCTTAACATCACTCATGATTAGGGAAATGCAAATCAAAACTACAATGAGATCTCATTGCACACCTATCAGACTGGCCACAATAAAAAAGACAGAACTGCAAGTGTTGGAGAGGATGTGGAGAGAGAGGAACACTTATTCACTCTTGGTGGGAATGCAGATTGGTACAGCCACTGTGGAGGACTGTTTGGCAGTTCCTAATGAAGTTAAGTATAGACTTGCCACATGACCCCAATACCACTGCTGGGTATATAACCAGAGGAACTGAGAGCAGTGACAAGAACAGACTTCTGCACATCAGTGTTCATTGCAACATTTTTCATGATTGCCAAAAGTTGGAAACAACCCAGGTGTCCATCAGCAGACAAATGGATAAATAAACTGTGGTCTATTCACATGATGGAATATTATGCAGCTGTAAGAAGAAATGAAGTTGTAAAACATATGACAACATGGATGAACTTGGAGGACATTATTTATTTATTTATTTTACATTTTTCAATTAAATGTAATGGATACATATAATTTTTTTTTTGGAATCAAACAATATGTTAAACAATATATTTGGTTCATAGTAACGCATTCATACAGTATTTGTCCTTTTGTGTCTGGTTTGCTTCATTCAACATAATGCCCTCCAGGTTCATCCATGTTGCCATATGCTTTACGACTTCATTTCTTCTTACAGCTGCATAATATTCCATCGTGTGAATAGACCACAGTTTGTTTATCCATTCTATTGATGGACACCTGGATTATTTCCAACTTTTGGCAATGTTGAATAACGTTGCTATGAACATCGGTGTGCAGATGTCTGTTCGTGTTACTGCTCTCAGTTGTTCTGGGTATATACCCAGTAGTGGTATTGCAGGGTCACGTGGCAAGTCTATATTCAACTTCTTCTGGAACTGCCAAACAGTCCTTCATAGTGGTTGTACCATTCTGCATTACCACCAACAGTGAATAAGTGTTTCTATCTCTCCACATCCTCTCCAACACTTGTAGTTCTCTGTCTTTTTAATAGTGGCCATTCTGATAGGTGTGAAATGATATCTCATTGTAGTTTTGATTTGCATTTCCCTAATCAAGAGTGATGTTGAGCATTTCTTCATGTGTTTTTTTGCCATTTGTATTTCTTCTTTGGAGAAATGTCTATTCAAGTCTTTTGCCCATTTTTTAATTGGGTCATTTGTCTTTTTATTGTTGAGTTGTAACATCTCTTTATATATATTGGATATTAAACCCATATCAGATATGTGATTTCCAAATATTTTTTCCCATTGTGTTGCCTGCCTTTTCACCCTTGTGACAAAGTCCTGTGAGGTGCAAAAGTGTTTAATTTTGAGGAGGTCCCATTTATCAATTTTTTCTTTTGTCTCATGTGCTTTGGGTGTAAAGTCCAAGAAATCTCCACCGACTACAAGGTCTTGAAGATGTTTCCCAACATTTTCTTCTAGTAGTTTTATGGTCCTGGCTTTTATATTTAGATCTTTGATCCATTTTGAGTTGATTCTTGTATAGGGGATAATATAGGGGTCCTCTTTCATTCTTTTGGTTATAGATATCCAGTTCTCCCAACACCATTTGTTGAAGAGACTGTTTTTTCCCATTAGCGTGGGCTTGGTAGGTTTGTCAAAAAGCAGCTGACTGTATAGGTGGTATATTTCTGGGTTCTCAATTCTATTCCACTGATCAATGTGTCTATCTTTATGCCAATACCATGTTGTTTTGACCACTGTAGCTTTGTAATGTTTCAAGGTCAGGCAGTGAAATTCCTCCCACATTGCTCTTCTTTTTTAGAACGTTTTTGGCTATTCGGGTGCACTTACCCTTCCGGATGAATTTGGAATTGCCTTCTCTAATTCTGTAAAGTAAGCTGTTGGGATTTTGATTGGTATTGCATTGAATCTATAAATCAGTTTGGTGAAGATTGACATCTTCATGATATTTATTCTTCCAATCCATGAACATGGAATGTCTTTCCATTTGTTTAGGTCTTTTAAAATTTCTTTTAGCATTGTTTTGTAGTTTTCTGCATATAGGTCCTGTACTTCTTTGGTTAAATTAACTTCTAGGTATTTGAGTCTTTTTGTTGCTATTGAAAATGGAATTTTCCTCCTGATTTCCTCCTCAGGTTGTTCAGTACTAGTGTACAAAAACATTACTCATTTTTGCGTGTTGATCTTGTATCCTGCCACTTTACTGAACTCATTTATTAGTTCAAGTAGCTTTGTTGTGGATACTTCAGGATTTTCTAAATACAGGATCATGTCATCTGCAAACAGTGAGTTTTACTTCCTCTTTTCGTATTTGGATGCCATTGATTTCTTTGTCTTGTGTAATTGCCCTAGCCAGAACTTCTAGTACAATGTTGAATAACAATGGTGTCAGTGGGCATCCCTGTCTTGTTCCTGATCTTAGAAGGAAAGCTTTCAACCTTTCCCCATTGAGTATGATGTTGGCTGTGGGTTTTTCATATGTGCCTTTTATCATATTGAGGAATTTTTCTTTTATTCCTATCTTTTGAAATATTTTTATCAAAAAAGAATGTTGGATTTTGTCAAATGCCTTTTCTGCATCTATTGAGATGATCATGTGTTTTTCCTTCAATTTGTTAATGTGGTGTATTACATTGATTGATTTTCTTATGTTGAACCAGCCTTGCATACCAGAAATAAATCCCACTTGGTCGTGATGTATAAGTCTTTTGATATGCTGTTGGATTCAATTTGCAAGTATTTTGTTGAGAATTTTTGCATCTATGTTCTTTAGAGAGATCGGTCTGTAGTTTTCTTTTCTTGTGGAATCTTTATCTGGCTTTGGTATTAAGGTGATATTGGCTTCATAAAATGTGTTGGGCAATTTTCCCTCCTCTTCAAATTTTTGGAAGAGTTTAAACAAGATTGGTGTTAATTCTTTTTGAAATGCTTGGTAGAATTCACCTGTAAAGCCAACGGGTCCTGGACTTTTCTTTGCTGGGAGATTTTTGATGACAGATTCAATATCCTTAATTGTGATTGGTTTGTTAAGTTCTTGTATTTCTTGTAGCGTCAGTGTAGGTTGGTTGTGTGTTTCTAGAAATTTGTCCATTTCATCTAGGTTTTCTAGATTGTTGGCATACAGTTTCTCATAATATCCTCTTATGATTCTTTTTATTTCTGTGAGATCATTTGTAATTTCCCCCCTTTCATTTCTGATTGTATTTATTTGCATCTTCTCTTTTTCTTTGATAGTCTAGCGAGGGGTTTGTCAATTTTATTGATCTTCTCAAAGAACCAGGTTTTGCTTTTGTTGATTTTCTCTATTGTTTTTCTGCTCTAATTTCATTTATTTATTTCTGCTCTAATCTTTATTATTTGTTTCCTTCTGCTTGCTTTGGGATTGGTTTGCTGTTCTTTTTCTAGTTTCTCTAGTTGTTCAGATAAATCTTTGAGCTTAGCGCTTTCTTGTTTTTTAATATAGGCATTTAGGGCTATAAATTTCCCTCTCAAGACTGCCTTCGCTGTTTCCCATAAGTTTTGATACGTTGTGTTCTCATTTTCATTTGTCTCAATATATTTACTGATTTCACTTGCAATTTCTTCTTTGACCCAGCGAATATTTAGAATTGTGTTGTTCAGTCTCCACACATTTGCAAATTTACTTTTTTCCTGCCTGTTATTGATTTCTAGTTTCATTCCATTATGATCTGAGAAGGTGCTTTGTATAATTTCAATCTTTTTATATTTATTGAGAGCTGAATTGTGACCTAATATGTGGTCTATCCTGGAGAAAGATCCATGGGCATTTGAGAAGAATGTATAGCCCACTGTGTTTGGATGCAGTGTTCTGTAAATGTCTGTTAGGTCTAACTTGTTTATCATATTGTTTAAGTTCGCTGTTTCCTTGTTGATCTTCTGTCTAGTTCTACCTAATGATGTGAGAGGGGTGTTGAAGTCTCCAATGATTATTGTAGAAATGTCTGTTTCTCCCTTAGGTTTTGCCAGAGTTTGTCTCATATATTTTGGGGCACAATGGTTAGGTGCGTAAATATTTATGACTTATATCTTCCTGGAGGATTGTCCCTTTTATTAATATATAATGGCCTTCTGTATCTCTTATCACTTTTTTGCATTTAAAGTCTGTTTTCTCTGTTACTAGTATAGCTACCCCTGCTCTTTTCTGTTTATTATTCGCATGGAGTATCTTTTTCCAACCTTTTACTTTCAGCTGGTTTGTAACCCTGGGTCTGAGGTGACTTTCTTGTAAGCAGCATATGGATGGCTCATGTTTTTTTATCCATTCTATCAGCCTGTATCTTTTGATTGGGGAATTTAATCCATTCACATTCAATGATATAACTGAAAATGCACTATTTATTTCCTCCATTTTATTCTTTGCTTTTCAAGTGTCATCTTGTTTTTGTCTCCCTTTTTACTCTTTTGGTTATCCTTCCTGCTTTTCTTACTTCTATACTCTCCTCCAAGCCTCTCTCTCCTATCTTTTTCTTTCAGGTTCTAAGGCTTCCTTTAATATTTCCTGCAAAGGTGCATTCTTTTTTGCAAACTCTCTTAGTTTCTGTTTGTTTGGAATACTTTATACTCACCTTCATATTTGAAGGACAGTTTTGCTGGATACAGAATTCTCGGCTGGCAGTTTTTCTCTTTCAGTTTCCTAATTGTATCATACCACTGTCTCCTCACCTCCATGGTTTCTGGGTTTCTGAAGAGAAATCTGCACTAAGTCTTACTGGACGTCATTTGTACATGATCGTTTGCTTCTCTTTTGCTGCTCTGAGAATTTTCTCTTTATCTTTTACATTTGACATTCTGAATAGTATGTGTCTTGGCGTAGGTCTATTTGGATTTATTCTCATTGGAGTACGCTGTGCTTCTTGGACATGTAAGTTCCTTTCTTTCGTGAGAGTTGGGAAATTTTCAGCTATTATTTCCTCAAATACTCTTTCTGCCCCTTTTCCTTTCTCTTCCGCTTCTGGAACTCCCATGACATGCATGTTGTTGCATTTTGTGTTGTCATTCAATTCTCTGAGCCCCTGCTCAATTTTTTCCATTCTTTTCTCTCTCTGTTCTTTTCTCTCTTCAATTTTAGCTGCTCTGTCTTTGGTATCACTTATTCTTTCTTCTATCATTTCAAGTCTGCTGTTGTATGCCTCAAGTGTGTTTTTGACTTCACCTATTGTGTCTTTCATTCCCATGAACTACGTTACTTTTCTGTTCAGAATTTCAAATTCTTCTTTGCGTTCTCTCAATGTCTTCTTGATGTCATTTATCTCTTTAACTATATTGTCTTTCATCTCATTAATTTGATTTTGGAAATTTGTGCTCATCTGATTAGTTCTCTCAACTTCTGCATCTCTTCTGGGACTTGGCTGTATTCCTTTTCTTGGGCCATGTCTTCTATCTTCTTAGTATGGCTCATAATTTTTTGCTGGTGTTTAGGCATCTGGTTAGGTTGTATTTTACTTAGATGCTCTATCTCTTTCTCTTTTATAGGGTTTTAGTGACAGGAGACTGTGAGTTACCACAGCTCTTTGATTTTTGGCTCAACCTTGATTGTTAGGATTGTCCTGCTCGTTGCTCAAAACTTGGCACTGGACCCAGTAATTGGTTGTAGAGTTGTTTCCTAGGGCCTTGGGTAGGGAGGCTATAGAGGCCAGGAAAAGCCTCTCCTCTTTATTTTTAATTTTTTTATGTGCACTTCCTTCGTCTGCCAGGAGATAGCAGTCGTTGGCAGCTCTCAATTCAATGCCTGGTCGGAGTGTATTTGTTGTGACACAGACCAGATCAATGTGATAGAGTTTCCTGTCTGGGGGCTAAAAGCCTTGTAATTCAAACTTTCTGAGACAGTTTTCCAGTCTTCTCTGGTAGCCCCCTCCCTTTTCCCAGCTAGGCAATATTTCCACTCCCCTCTGAATCCTCAACAATCAGTCCCTGTTAGTAGAGGAGGAGATTGTGAGGTTTGTATATCTTTAGCCCCTTGCAGGCTCCAAGGCAAAGAATGGCGCAGCCCCACCCAGCCTGGAAGGGCTCTCGGGACAGGGCAGACCAAACCTGTGAGTCAAAAGCAGGGTCAGCCCCAGGCTTTCTCTCCCCTCCCCTGTGGAGTCCTCAACAATTAGTCCAGGCTAGAAGAGAGGGAGGTTGCCAGGGTCGGATTTCTCCAGTCCTTCCTAGGCTCCCAGGGCAAACCACTGTGTGGAAGTGTCCGTGGGGTTCCGCAGCCCAAATTTGTGGGTCAGAACCTGAGTCAGCCTAAGGCTGTGTCCCTCTCTCCCCTTTCTGGGAGTGGTAGAACCCTGGAGCCCCCTTTGTCTGTAGTCGCAATCCCAGAGCCCCGGAGGCCCGAGAATTCTAAAGAGTGTGGGTGAGGGTGCCAGTAGCAGCAGCCGCTGCTGGTTCCAACTCACGGTTCTGTCGTCGCGATTTCCCTCTTGTGTCCCTCTCTCCTCTGGGTGGTGTGCAGCCTTCACCTGCTGTCCTAAACCCTAGAAGATCTTTTTCGGGGCTGTTTCAGCCTCTCCTCTAGCTATTCTTCTGGAGAAGAGATTCCCGTGTCTCACTAGTCCACCATCTTCCCGGAAGTGTGGAGGACATAATTTTGAGTTAAGCAAGCCAGACACAAAAAGACAAATACTGTACGATTGCATTATGATGAACCAAATATATTGTGTAACATATTGTTTGATTCAAAAAAATTTATATGTATCCAGTATATTTAATTGAGAAATGTATGTATTTATCTGTGTTTACTTTTTAGTTTTTAATTGTTTATATTTTCAATTATTAAATGTACAGAATAAAGTTAATGTTTAAAAAAACAGAGGCAGAGGTTTAAGTGCTACAAGCAAAGGAACACAAGGATTATGGGCAGACTACCAGAGCTAGGACGAGCCAAGGAAGGATTCTCCCCTACAGATTTCAGAGGGAGCACAGCCCTTCCTGACACCTTGACCTTGGACTTTGACCTTCAGAACTGTGAGACAATAAATTTGTTTTAAGCCAAAAACAAAAACAAAAACAAAAAAACTTGATTGTATGGTATCATTTCATTTCACAATTTTATATCTTTGATACAAATCTTAATCCCCAAATAAATAATTCCTTTAAACAGATTTTCCTCCACTAAAATTTTCCAGTTTGTTGTTTCTTTAAACCTGAAATTCTTATTTATATTAATATTTCACATTTCATAGGAAAAAGTAAACTTTCCTGTTCTTGATTGAAATAAAATGATCCAGAAGTGGATTTATCATAAAGCTATAGAATCTTAGGCTTTAGTATCCCCTCGCTAATAAAGGGTTCATTTTTTTTCTCAAAGAAGATCCCCCAAATTGTAAATGCCTCAGATACCATAAAATCTGCATGGTTGTGACAGACTCTAAGGTAGCCCCTAGGAGCCCTACCTCCAGGTTTTTCTACCTTTGTATAATCTCCTCCCCTTGATTGTGGGTGGGACCTACAGCTCCTTCTAACTAATAGAATATGGCAAAGATGATGGGATATCACTCTTGTGACTACATTATATAAGACTGTATCTTACTAGCAGACGTGTTCCAGAGTCTTTTTACCCTTTGCTGTCTCTGAAGAAGCAGGCTGCTGTGACCCTTAGAGCCACATGGAAAGAAATTCTGTCAACAACCTGAGGAAGACTGGAAGCAGACCTTTTCCCATTCGAGCCCCCAGATGAGAATCCAACCCCAGCCAACACCTTGATTGCAGCCTTTGAGACAATAAGCAGAGGACCCAGTTAAGTCATACCCAGACTCCTTTGACTCACAGAGACTGACATAATAAATCTGTGTTGTTTTACACCACTAAGTTTATGGTGATCTGTTGCATAGCAATAGAAAACACAAACAGAAGTAAAATTAAAATGTAAAACACGCAACTAAAGGTTCCCCTTCATTGCTGTTGCCACCTTTTACTTTTCTTGTTCTTTTGTCTCAGAGGTTACAATTAGGGTCGGCTAACAACTATCTTGAAATAAGACCATTTCCATTTATGGTTTTAAAATTTTTCTATGTTCGTATAGAAATATATTTATATTGTGGTCATTTAAAAATTTTCCCACCAATTCTTTGATACTCTTTCCTTTGAGTGAGGGCTGGATTTAATGACGCAATTCTAACAAAGAGAATATGGTAGAAATGATGGGGAATGACTTCTAAGACTAGGTCATAGAAAGTATTGCAGCTTCCTGTCTGCCTTCTCTTGGATTATTTCCTCTGGTGGAAGCCAGCTGTCCAATCATGAAGACAATCAAGCAGCCATATGGAGAGATCCATGTGGGAAGAACTGAAGCTTCCTGCTAACAGCCATGTGAGTGAGCTATCCCAGAAAGGGATCCTGAAGCACCAATCAAGCCTTCAGATACAGTAGCTCTGCAGAGCATATTGCTTGCAACCTTGTAAGAAACCTAAGCTAGAAGGACCCAGCTATGCTACTTCAGAATTCCTAACCCATAGAAACTGCGAGATAAAAATGTTTATTGATTGAAACCCCTAAGTTTTAGGGCAATTAGTTACACAGCAATAGATAACTAATATATCCCTTAGATATATAACATTATTTTGTGTATACAGATCTCACACACAATATTGACCTATGAAGCCAGATACAGAAGAATATATACAGTGTGATTCCACTTATATAAAGTAAAAATTAGGCAAAATTGATCTCTGGTCTTAGAAATCAGGATAGTGGTTTCCCTCGTGGGGTTGTGGTGAAGTGGGGATAGTAACTAGAAGGGGTCTCAAGACAGACTTAAGGAGTGCTAGTACTGCTTTTTTCCCTTGATTTGTGTGCAGATTACAAGGGTATGTAAATTTTTGAAAATTCATAGTTCTATATGATGTGTGTTCTTTTTTGTGTGTATATTATACTTGAGTAAAAGTTAAAAATATGTAGTGCATAGCATTTTATTGTATCCTTTTGCAACCTACTCCCTTTTTGAGATCCAATCATTTTGATGAATGCCATTGGATTTTGGAATTTTTTTATGATGACTTTTTGTCTAGAAGCCATCTTTTCTTTTTCCACCCATCTAAAGCCTTACATTATTTAAGATCTGTTTTTGAGCTGAGGCTTCTTCCGGGCTCTTAGTGAGTACCCTAGTTTGAAGTGATCTCTTCCCTTAGAATTAATATAGTGCTCACTAGCAGTAATTACTTCTTTGGTAGAAATTCCGTTTCAAACTTTTTTGAAAGAAAATTTTTATTTTCAACTGAAAGAAGTAGATATTTAATTTTACCTTTAGAAGCCAGAACTCTTCTTAACCACTATCTTCATTATTGTTACTTCTGCTGAAGATTCTGTCCTGTAATATGGTTTCTTTAAGATCATAGATTATAAATTGGGAACTGGAAGTTTAGACTTGTTACACACCCAAGAAGTTTCATAATTGTGGCTATAACGCAGGACAATGTATTGTGTCTAGATAGTCAAAATAAATTTAGTCCCTATTCTGTTTCCTGTTTTGTTTTGTTTTTTTCACGGTTTTCATCTTGTAAGCTGCCCTCTGAACCCTGCAATCTCTTGATCTTGCTATTGGTATACATTTTCCTGTCTCAAAGGGGAAGTGGGATGTAGGCCAGTCTTTCTATATATCTGACATAAAGAATTGCTATCTTGGATAAGACCCATGCATCTAGCATGCTAGGCAAGTGTATTAATATATGTACTTAATACATATATTAAGTATGTAATATATTGTGGATATTTAGAAAATATCCATGATTCTGTCATCCATGAATCAGTGCAACCCTTTTTAAAGAAAATCCCTTGTTTTATAAATGCTTTTGGAGAATATGTGCTCCTTAAATTTACTACTTATTTTGTAAAATCATTCTTTTTAAATTTGCCCTGAATTGCCTCTTTTGCCCAGCAGTCCTTTATTCTTATTTTATGAATTCCTTTTTAGGATTTGTTCTTTGCTTAAACAA
This sequence comes from Cabassous unicinctus, assembly GCA_029593785.1. Lineage (NCBI taxonomy): Eukaryota > Metazoa > Chordata > Mammalia > Cingulata > Chlamyphoridae > Cabassous > Cabassous unicinctus. The sequence continues at coordinate 13,769 of JAQZBX010033359.1, read as the reverse complement.
TTGTTTTTGTGTGAAAACTTTTCTGCAAGAACTTTCAATTTCCTCCTCAAATGAGACAGAGTTGGAGCTATATTTTATGCACTGTCCTGGAACTGTTAGTGAGCTTCCTTCCCACTTGTGTCTTTCCCCAGCTAATATAGGGAGGAATTATAGTTCTGTAATTATGACTATTGCTTATCAAATCAGAGAGCTTTTAATGGGCTTACAATGGTTCATTTTAATTACTTTAATATAAGAATAAATTTCCTTAGTTACCATATAAAAAAGGCAAAATTCTACCTTGTCTACCCAAATATACAGGTGAATGCTATTATTAATATTTTATGTAACTAACAGAAAAATATAATTTATATCTATTATGGGTTTTTTCCAAACGAGTTATAATGTGTTAAAGTACATATATCATTTTGTAACTTGTAAATTTTCAGACATTTTTTTCTTGGCACCTTCCCTGGCAGTCTTTTCATGTCTGAACATAGAGATCTATCTTAAACTTTTATAATGATCCATAACATTCTCTAATGTAGTTTATTTAGTTGTTTTCCTATTATCAGGAAATTAGATTGTTTTTAATTCCTTCCAAGTCCAATCTTAGTTGAAATTCTGGGTCAAAGAGTATGGACATTGTCTCTATTAAATCTGTGAAGTTGCCCTCAAAAATGGTTATACTCATTTATACTTCTGCCAATATTGCATAAAAGGAATACTCTTGCTAGCAGCTGATATTTTCCAACTTTTAATTTTTTGCCAGTCTGATGGGTAAAATGTTTTTCATTGTTGTTTTAATTTGCAATACTCTCCTTTTTATTTTTTAAAGATTTATTTATTTTATTTTTATTTATTTCCCCCCTTGCTGCTTGTGCTGCTGTGTCCATTCGCTGTGTCTTCTCTGTGTCTGCTTATCTCCCCCTTGCTGTGAGGTCTTCCCGCATCAGCCCACGGTGCCGCGCGAGCCGGCCTTTCCTCACAAGGAGGCGTTGGGAAGCGAACCCGGGGCCTCTCATATGGTAAACGGGTGCTCTATCCATTGCGCCACATCCACTTCCTGCCCTGAGGTTGCTGCATCAGCCCACCTCACCGCTCAGGCCGGCGTGCCCTCACAAGGAGGCCTCGGGACGCGAACCCGGGCCTCCCATATGGTAAACAGGGGCTCTATCCACTGAGCCACACCCGCTTCCCTGCAATACTCTTCTTACTAATGAATTTGAATGTATTTCATATGTTTTTTGGTCATTTGTTTTTTCCTGTACATTGTTTTCTCATCATATTATTGAATTATTTGCCTCTTATTGTTTGGTAAGAATTCTTTAAATATTTGGTATATTAATCTCTTATCTCTTATATAGGTTGTAAATACTTTCTCCTAATTTGCCAGTTATATTTTATTTTTGTTTATGATGGCTTTTATTGTCTATAAGTTTTTAAGTTCAATGACATCAATTTTGTTATAGTTTTCTTTTTAAATGTTCTGATTCTTGTTTAGGAAGCCTTCCCTCCCCTGGGGTTATAAATATATTCTCTCATACTTTCTTCTAAGAGTTCTGTCAGTTTTGTTTTTCCATATTTACTTCTCTAATCCATCTGTAAATTTAGGTTTGTGAATGGTATAAAGTATAGGTTTTATTTTGCTAAAACCTGCTGGGAACAATATACCAGAAATGGGTTGGCTTTTATAATGGGAATTTATTAGGTTAAAAGCTTACAGTTCTGAGAATGTGAAAATGTCCAAATCAAGGCATCATAAGAGATGCTGTCTCACCGAAGGTCGGCTGCTGGTGGTACTGAACTCCTGCCATGTGGCAAGACACAATGGTGGCAATCTGGTCTGGGTCTCTGCCTTCTCCTCCAGGCTTTTTCTTGAGCTCTGATGTGGGTGATCAGGCATATGGCTCATCTCTCCCCTCTCCTCTGGCCTCTGGGGCCTCTCTCTCAGCCTCTCAGGGTTTCTCTGTTCTGCCACTTTTCTCTGTGTGACTCTGCATGTTTCTTCTGTTTACAAAGGACTCTAGTAAGAGAATTAGGATCTATCCTCGGTCCTGCAGTCTAATCAAAGACTCTTAACTGGAGCAATCTACTAAAAAGTGATTTAATCAAAAGGTCCTTTAACTGAATCTAACTGAAAGGTTACACATACAGGAATGGGTTAGCTTAAGAACATGGTTTTTCTGAGGTCCACTAAAGTCTCAAGACTAGTACAGCATGCATATAACTGCATATTTGCATATTTTTCCAAATGGCTGACCACTTCTTTTCCACTATGATTTTTATTGAATACTTAATCTTTCCTCTTGATTTGAAATAATTCCCTTTTCACTTACCAAATTCTTGTTTACATAAGGATATATTTCTAGACTCTATTTGGTTCTACTGATCTGTTTTCTTTTCCAGTGTCAACACTAAACAATTTTAATTTCTATAGCTATATAATATGCTTTTATGATCTGAATATATGCATATATATCATTACTTATAATGCTAATTTTCAGTACCTCATCTATTCTCTTTTATAACTTTCTTTTCAATGAAATATTTTAAAATATATTTCCATGTTTAAGGAGTTGGCAGAGGCTGAGATTAGGGTGAGGCAAATGAGGAGCCTAGGGCACAAAATGTAAAGAGGCACTCACAGGATCATGCAAGTGTCTCACAGTGCTGGCACTGTTTTACACAATAACTCAAATCTCCTTTAATCCTTAGCAAAGAAGTTGTCTGAATCTGATGTTGTTTGTGATCTCTGAAGGGCTAGAAATCTAGAACAACTTTTTAATATTGATGGTTCTGCCAGCATGACTTTCTCTATGCTTCTTGGTCCCATTATTTGTTTTTCAAGAAAATAAATTTGCGGGGTTAAGGTAAAAGGACAACCTGTAGAGCATGGTGGATAAAAGCCAAGAAAAGATAATGTTTTAAGAAGGGGAAATCATTAGCTGCCAAGAGTTCAAGAAAAATAATGTCTGAAAGGTATATACTGGATTAGTAGCTTTAGGAAGAATGTTTCAATTTCACAGTCATCTCTTCTTTTCCAATTCTACTGCATCTACCCCAGTTTAGATCTTTCTTTTAAAAAGCCTTATAACCAGCTACTGTTGCAGTTCTCTTTTCTTGCTAGCTACCTGTGTAACTGTGGGGTTAGGTCTATTGTGATATCCTTCCTAAGTACATAAATATTATTCCCTTTTTGCAGCTTCTGTTAAAACTGAATTTTAAGCTATATTTTTGCCTCTAATAATCTTTTTGTAGGCTTTAAATATGTTACCATTTAAATTTTTCTATGTGTAGAAATATTTGGATTATTATACATTATTCTTAAATGACTCTCATATTTTCACTTTCAGATTTTTTCAGATTTTTAAAATATTCTAAACCAGAACCAAAGGATGATGATGCTGTAAGACATATCCTTAGGCTATGAGAAAAGTTTGGTTGACAAACTAAATTACCACAGCAAAATTTGGAATGCAAAAGTTCCCGAAATGCAATTCAGAAGACTATTATTCAAAAGATAATATTTAATTTTATTCAAATTTTAGTATAAAAATCAATATTTACATCTTAATCTTTAATTTATTACAGACATTACATCAAATTAGACTTTATATGAATATCAAATTATAACCAAATTATGGTGAATACTTATAAAAATATTTCATATCATTTCATTTCACTTATTAAAGAAGGGGAGAACAGATAAAAACATAGAAATTGGAAGTCTTTAGTATGTCAAAGTATTTGTGCTTGTCTTCTCTCATCCTTTCCTCTAACTGATTGGGTCTCCCAAGAAGAGGTCCCATCTGACTGAAACTTCTATTCTTTTGTTCCTGTGTTTCATATCTTTGTGATTTAAAAATAAATTCTAATGTAATTTTGTGACTTTCTGTTCTTTTCACTGTCTTACTCCCTGCTACCTGCTTTAACATTTCATGATCTTGATACTTCCTTATCTTTTTTCATTTTCTCATTATCCATTAACCTCTTTCTTCAGAGAAATTTCATTTTGTCCAAGATCATATGAACAAAGGGTGGTGATGAAAACTAAGATTTGCCTATTAAGTCTTATTTACTACAGCTGATCTAAGATTGAACAGACAAACTGTATTGCACAAACGCTGTACCATTCTACATTCATACCAACAGTGAAGGAGTGTTCCTATTTCTCCACATCCTTTCCAAAACTTGTAATTTTGTTTTGTTTTGTTTTTTAAAAATGGCCATTCTCTAAGAAGTGAAATGGTATCTAATTGTGGCTAGTGATCCCTAATAGCTAGTGATGTTGAACATTTTTTTATGTACTTTTTGGCCATTTGTATTTCCTCTTTGGAGAAGTGTCTATTCGTCTTTTGCCCATTTTTAATTGGATTGCTTATCTTTTTATCGTAGAGTTGTATGGTCTCTTTATATAACATGGATATCAAACACTTATTGGATATATGGTTTCCAAATATTTTCATCCGTTGAGTAGGCTGTTTTTTTCGTTTCTTCACAGTCTTTTTTCCCCCCAATTTTATTGATACATATTAATAAAGCATAAATCCATCCAAAGTGTCCAATCAGTGGTATTCGGTGTAAACACATATTTATGCACTTACCACTTCATTCTTAGAGCACTTTCATTATTCCACTAATAATATTAATAAACAAAAAAACAAAAAATACTTGTCACCTCTCAATCTCTCTCTGCTTCCCCTCCTGTACATAGCTACTATTCTTTTACCTTCTCTCTAGAATATTTGTATTTATATTTTGTAAAAAACTGTCTTACATATGCAATATCAACCATATTCATGTTTTACATGAGGTTTTACTGTCATCTTATACAGTCCCATGTTAAAATTTTCAGCTTTCCTTAGACTTTCCTTTTCAACCACTTTAGTACCCATATAATGGCTGTGCTAGTTACAAACACCACAATGTGCTTACACCATTTCTAATCATTTCCAAAGATTTATCAACAATCTTTTTACCAATTCTGCACAGATTACCCCTCAGCTTTCCTATCTCTACCCTCCTCCTATTTTCTGGTGACCTGTATTCTAATTATTAACTTCATGAGGTTACAAAATATTTTTAGTTCATAATAGTGCAATCATACAGTATTTGTCCTTTTGTGCCTGGCTTGCTTCACTCAACGTGATGTCCTCCAGATTCATACATGTTATCATGTACTTCACAGCTTCATTTCTTCTTACTGCTGTATAATATTCCAATGTGTGTATATACCACAATTTAGCCTTTCATTAGTTGATGGACACCTGGGTTGTTTCGATCTTTTGGCATTTGTGAATAATATCGATATGAATATCTGTGCAGTTGTCTGTTCATGTCTCTGCTCTCAGTTCTTCTGGTTATAGACCTAGTAATATGCTGAGTCACGTGGCAAGTCTATATTCAACTTCCTTGGGATCAACCAAACAGTACTCCACAGTGGTTGTACATTCCCACCAACAGTAAATAAGTGTTCCTATCCACATCTGCTCCAGCATTTACAGTTTTCCTACTTTTTAATAGCAGCCTGTCTCATAGGTGTGAAATGATATCTCATTGTAGTTTTGATTTGCATTTCCCTAATCGCTAGTGATGAACATTTTTTCATGTGTTTCTTAGCCATTTGTATTTTATCTTTGGATAATTGTCCTTTCAAATCTTTTGCCCATTTTTTAATCAGATAGTTTGTCTATTGTTGAGTTGTAAGATCTCTTTATATATCATGGATATATATACATAACCCTTATCAGATATGTGATTGCCAAATATTTTCTCCCATTGAGTCGGTTGCCTTTTCACCCTTTTGACAAAGCCCTTTGAGGTACACAAGTGTTTAATTTTGAAGACATCCTATATATCTGTTGTTTCTTCTGTTGCTTTTGCTTTGGGTATAAGGTTTAAAAAACTACTGCCTACCATAATATCTTGAAGAGCTTTTCCTCAATTTTCTTCTAGGAGTTTTATGGTTGTTGCTTTTCTGTTAAGGTCCTTGATTCACTTTGAGTTAATTTTTGTATAGGTATGAGATAGGGGTCCCCTTTCTTTCTTTTGGATATGGATATCCAGTTCTCCCAGCACCATTTGTTTGGTACACTGTTCTGGCCCAGCTGGGGAGGACTTGACTGCCTTGTCAAAAATCACTTGACTATAGATGAGAGGATCTATTTCTGAGTTCTCAGTTTGACTCCATTGGTCAATGTGTATGTCTTTATGCCAGTATCATGATGTTTTTACCACTGTAGCTAAGTAATATACTTTAAAGTCAGAAAGTGAGAGTACTCCAGCTTTGTTCTTCTTTTTTAAGATGTTTTTGGCTATGAGCCCATTAACCTTCCAAATAAATATGATAATTGGTTTTTCCATTTTTGCAAAAAAGTCTATTAGTATTTTTATTCGGTTTGTGTTGAATCTGTAAATCAGTTTTTGTTCTGCTATTTAGTCATCCAATCCATGAACATGGAATGTCCTTACTTTTATTTAAGTCTTCTTCGGTTTCTTTTAGCAATGTTTTGTATTTTCTCAATACAGGTCCTTTACGTCCTTGGTTAAGTTTATTCCTAAATATTTGATTGTTTTAGTTGCTATGATAAATGGAATTTTTTTCTGATTTCCTCCTTAGAATGCACATCAGTAGTGTGTAGAAATGCTGTTGATTTTTGCATTTTATTCTTGTATCCCATCACTTTGCTGAACTTGTCTATTAGTTCTAATAGCTTTGTTGAGGATTTTTCAGGAGATTCTTGATACAGGATCATATCATCAGGGAATAGTTAATGTTTCACTCCTCCCTTTTCTATTTGGGTGTCTTTTATTTCTTTATCCAGCCTAATTGCTCTAGCTAGAACCTCTAGCTAAATATTGAATAATAATGGTGACAATATGTATCATTCTCTTGTTCCTGATCTCAGTGGGAAAGCTTTCAGTATTTCATCATTGAGTACAATGCTAGCTGTAGAATTTTCATATATGGATTTTACCATATTGAGAAAGGTTCCTTCTATTCCTATCATTTGAAATATTTTTTATCAAGAAAGGGTGCTGTATTTTGTCAAATGCCTTTTCTGCATCAATTGATAGGATCAAGTGATTTTTCTTCAGTTTAACAATATGTGTAACAGTTTGATATTTATGAATTCCAATAATAGATATTTGATTGTATTTGTAAACTAGTCTTTCTTCTTGGCATATTAGATTGTATTAGACTCAGAGGTTTTACTTTTATTTTATTAAATCAAGATTAGGGCTTTATTTGACCACGTCATTAGGGCAGCTCGGTTTGAGTCTCCGCCCCCTCCCCTTTGTGACCTATATAAATGGCTACTTAATCAAAAACAGGGAGGTAAATGCATGGAGAAGGAGAACACAGAGAAGAAGAACACATAAGAAGAGAGGATCCTGCGGTCCTGGGAAGAGAGATGATCCTGATAGTCTACAGGTGTCCTTGTGAAGAGACAGAGCAGCTGAGCCTGGAAAGAAATGAGCTCCAGGAAGAGAGATGAGCCTTAGGCCAGCCTGGCAACTATGATCAGAAGAAGCTGGGCCCATGGAGCCTTAAGAGGGAGAAGGAAGACTCAATCCTTGCATACGTTGGCAGCCATCTTGCTCCAACTTGTGGTAACAGACCTTGCTTTATGACCTTGTGACTGTAAGCTTATACCCCAAATAAATACCCTTTATAAATGCCAACAGATTTCAGCATCCCTTTGGCTGACTAATACGATACGGTTTATTATAGTAATTGATTTTCTTGTGTTGATCCATGTTTGCATACCTGGGATAAACACACTTGATCATGATGTATAATTCTTTTACTGTACTTTTGGATTCAGTTTGCAAGTATTTTGTTGAGGATTTTTGCATCTATATATCTGTAATTTTCTTTTTATTTTTGGTAATATCTTTATTTCATTTTGGCATTAAGGTGGTATTGGCTTCGTAGAATGAGTTTGGTAGTAGTCTTTCCTCTTCAGTTTTTTGGAAGAGCTTGAGCAAGATTGGTCTTAGATCATCTTTAAATGATTGGTAGAATTCACCTGTGAAGCTATCTGGTACTGGGCTTTTCATCTTTGGGAGATTTTTGATGACTGTTTTAATCTTCACTTGTAATTCATTTGTTGATGTCTTCTATTTCTTCTAGGGTCAGTGTAGGTGATTCATGTGTTTCCAGGAATTTATCTATCTCCTCTTCATTGTCTAGTTTTTTGGCATACAGTTGTTCATAGTATCCTCTTATGAGCTCTCTTATTTCTGTGGGGTCATTAGTAATGTTCCCCCTCTCATTTCGGAATTTATTTATTTGTGCCTTCTCTCTTTTTTTCTTTGTCAGTCTAGCTAAGTGTTTGTCAATTTTGTTAATCTTCTCAAAGAACCAAGTTTTGGTTTTGTTGATTCTATTTTTTAAATTTCATTTATTTCTACTCTGATCTTTACTATTTCTTTCCTTTGGCTTGATTTGAGATTAGTTTGCTTCTCTTTTTTAGTTCCCCCAAGTATGCAGTTACATCTTCAATTTTAGCTCTTTTTTCTTTTTTAATGTAACATTGAGGACTATAAATTTCCCTCTCTGCCCTGCCTTTGCCTTTCCAATTATTAAATAGGTACAAATTCAAAGACTGGACATAGACTAAAAGATATGCAGATGGAAAATATGCAAATAGAAAGATAATCAACTTAATTTTCCATTACAGAAATGCAAGTATGGTGGCTCAGAGCTATGAACCACAGAAAAACATGTTCTTTATCTCAACTATGCCTGTGGGTATGAAGCCATTGGAAATAGGTCTTGTGATGAAATTACTTCATTAAAAGTATGGTCCGAATGAATCAGGATGGGTCCCATTCCTATTACAGGAGTCTTTATAATCAGAATAAAATTCAGACACAGAGAGAGGAACCAAGAGGAAGCAGCCAGAAACTGGAAGTCAGTGGAACTCATAGGAGAAGTGAGAGACCAGCGATGGCTGAAATGTTCATTGCTATTTATCTTAAAATCCAAGGACCAAAGATCAGTCAGCAACCTGCCCCAGAATGCCACATACTTCTTGGAGAATGCATCACCTTGATAACACATTGATTTTGAACTTCTACATCCTTAACATTTTAAGCCAATAAATTCCCTTCATTTAAGCCACTCATTGCCTGATATTTGATTTAATAACCAGGGAAATAAAACAAAATTCAAACCACAGTGAGATCCCATTGTAACCTATTAAAATGCTGAAATATTAAAAGGAACACTGACCAGTGCTGAGATACATGTTGAGCACCTAGAACTTCATGCATAACTGGTGAGAACAAAAATTGAAACAGTTATGCTGGAAAATGATTAGGCAGTTTCTTTTAAAGTTAAATATAAACATACACTTACCACAGGACCTAGCAATCCCATTCAGGAGTATTAATTCTAGAAATCTAAAATCTTATATTTACACTAAAATGTGTCCAAAATATTTACTACATCTATTTGTTGTTGCTGGTAGAAGCTAGAAACAACCAAAATGTTCCTCAGTGGTATATTCATTAACAATATGGGGGTACATCCACACAAAAATCATTATGCAGCAATGAAAAAGGAAAACTATTGGTGCACACATAAATCCATATGGATCTCAAAGACATAATACTCTTTGAAAGAAACCAGTCTTAAAGATTATGCATTGTATGATAATAATTATATGATATTTTCAAAAGATTAACCAATAGAAGTAAAAGCAGATTAATGGTTGCCAGGGTGAGAAGTGGGTGGATGCTGTGGCTGTAAAAGCATAGCAGTAGGGAGGTTTTCATTTGACAGAACTGTACTTCATCCTGATAGTGATGAGAGATGCAAGAATATATACATCTGTTAAATTTAATGAACTATATGCAAAATGAAAATAAATTTTGAAAACATTGATCTAAATGTAAAATTAAATTAAAATTATAGCAGTAACAGCCAAGAAGCCATAAAAATAAAGACCAAATAAAATTAGTGTTGAAATAACAGCAAATTAATTTGGATAATTAATGAAAGGAAAAATCTGGAGCATGAAATATTGACTCAAAAGCTACAAAAGTGATTTATCTCTCCATCTAGCAAATATGATGATGTAAATAAGCTGAAAGACTAAGCATAGTAAAGCATAGAGTAATAGAGGAAAGAAAATATGTCAAAATATGAATGGGTTTGTCAGGAGAAAAGACAGGAAAACCAGGAATGGTGGAATAATAATCAAAGAAAAAATACTATAATATTGTTGAGGAATTAACATCTTGAAACCAAAGAATCATGAAGGTCAAGAAATAAAAAATATCATGACAGACACAATATCTAGTAAATTTCAAAATTTACGAAATTGGATAATCTGTAAATACTTTTGGACAGATCATGATGAGATTCAGTGTGACAGCACATGAGTCTACAAAACAAAAAAATATATAGATACCATAAATAAGTTCCATCTTTAAATATTTTTAGAATGATAAAAGAATGACTTAAATATGAAAAAGGACAATATTTAAAAGTGTAAAATTCTTAAGACATTACAAACTAACCATAAGAAGCAACATTCATAAAGGTCTGTACAGCATGATCAAGTGCAACATTCCCTAAAATTGGGGGTTGGTTTAACTTATGGAAATCAATCAAGATAACATATCATATTAACTAATGAAGGCAAAAAACCATGAGTATCTAAAGACCATTTGTCCAACACTCTTCCATGAGAAAAGCACTCAGCACATTATGAATTGAAGAGAACTTACTGAACCTGCTATACATCATCTCTGAAAAATCCTCATACAACATGATTGATAATGGAAAGACAGATAGCCATGCCATTAAGATCAGGAATAGCACAGATTAGAAAAAACAACAACAAGTGATGTCTGCCTATTCCACTTATAGAATATAGAACTAGCCTCTAGCCAAAACACTTAGGGGAAAAAAGGCATAGGTCAAAGAAAGGAAGGTGTAAAACTCTCTCTTCTCATAGTGGCACAATCTTGTAAATGACACCTTAAGGAACATAAACAAGCACACACACATTACAAAATAACTAAGCCATTAGTACAATACAAAATCAAAGTATAAAGGTCAAATGTTACAAATAATGCTCTAAATTAAATTTAGAAATTAATAAAAATTTACTATAGCAATATTAAGAATAAAATAGATAACATATTTAACAAAAATGCAACACTTTACAATATTAAAAAATAAAACTACTACAAAGTTTGTTGAAAATAATTAAAGGGGACCTAAATAGCTGGATAGTTATCCAGTATTCATGGATTGAAAGACTTAATAATGTTAAAATGACAATGACAATCAATTATTCTACAGATTCAAAACAATCCCTACCAAAACACCAAGTACTGTATTTTTTTTCAGAATTTGACAAACTGATCCTTAAATTTATATGGTATTTCAAGATATGAGTGTTCTGTGGATTTCAGACATGAAGGGAATAGGGGCAATATATCTGAGCACGATTCACTGGTTCACTGTAATCCTGTTGTCCTTTCCTAGAGGCATTGTCCTATTCCGAGCAGATGGAACCCAGCAGGGCCACCATAAACTCTGTGCTGAGCTGAGTGTTATTTCTGATCTTTTACCAAGGTCATTTTTATGTGTGGGCCACAGTGAGACTGTGTGTGCCAGTGTTTGCTTCTGTATGATTCACCTTGAACACTGTCTGTCCTTGCAGGTGTCCAGGGTGAGGTGCAGATGGTGGAGACTGAGATTAAAGGAAGTAGCGAGGGGGGTCTCCAAGAGTGTTCTGTGAAGCCTCTAGATTTGCCTTCAGCACCCACTGGGTGAACTGGGCTAACCAGGCTGCTGGGAAGGGGCAAGAGTGGGTGAGCTAATAAGACACCCACCTGGTTTCCTCATTAGGGAGGATTCTGTGTCTGAGAAAGGCAAATACCTTATTTCTAGAGATAATTTTAGAAATACGCTGTGTTTGCAAATGGATAACCTGAGAGCCAAGAACTTGGCCATGTATTGCTGTGTGAGAGACAGCAACTTTAGGGGAGACCAAACCCAAACCTCCCCATCAGGGATCAGGGAACCCAGGACCCAAACCAGGGGCAAGTGTGGGTGGTGGCCAGTAGGTATTTACCTTCAGAATTTTTCTCTTCTCATTTAAAAAAAAATGACAGGAAGAAAGATCCTTGAGGGACACTATTTACCTTGCTGCCTCAGATACATCATTTCTTAGCTTCAGGCAAAAGAGAGCAGTTTGCCTTAAATATATTGGCATGCATGGAAAGGAGGCCACTGTGTTTATGATGGACAAACCAAATTATGGAATTATTTCATCTTTCAATATTTCTGCAGTGAGTAAAGGAAATCCTCTTTTTTAAAAAATTCTTTTTCTTTCATCATCCTTATTGTTTTATCCCATAGACCTGTATTGACTCCAGGGGCCTTGGGGAGGGAAGGGTGAGGAGGTGTCTCTGCATTCTGAGTTCCCTCTAATTGAGCTAACACAGCACTTGTCAAGCCTGACATGAGGAAGACACAGCACACTCTTGGCTAGGCATGAGGTGAAGAAGAGCAAAGAGGAACATTCTTACTAAGAATTCATCAGTTGGGAGGGAAACAGAGACTGTGTCTTTGTTAAAAGGTTTAAATGGTTTTCCTGGGGCTAAAGGTCACCAGAGGCCCATAGAGACTTTGGATCATTCTCTTTCTTCCCTTTCCTCAATCAGATTGGCTTTAGCCTTTGTGCAGATAGACTTTAAGACAGTTGAGCTAAGGATAAATATGAAGATTCCTTGCAAAGTATCTAACCATGAAATTTATTATTTAACCACAGGTTATTGAGATCTGTTAAGTTCTCTTGGTTTGATAATATTTATCTCCAGTAAAAACCTCTGTATCAGTAGGACTCATTCATTCAGAGATTCATTATTTATCTCTAGAAGAATGGAGATCAGTGAGACTAATATACCATTTCCAAATGATACCAAGATGAACTTCAAAAGGTACAATTTGACTTCATTTCCCCTCCCTGGACATGCATGTATGATAAGACATGCTACCTTGCCATAAATTGAGATCATACACCAGAGAAGAATATAACAATGGGTCAGAGGGAATAGGTTTGAGAAGAGATGGGTGTAAATCCTTTTGTAAAAAATGTTTGGTAGCAGAAGAGAGAGATTTCTACCCTCCAATCTCAAGATATTCACTGCAATAAGCTCTCACCTCTATGGTCAATTTGTTTTTGACAAGCCTACCAAATCCACTTTACTGGGACAAAAGAGTGTTTTCAACAAATGGTACTGGGAGAACAGGATATCCATAACCAAAAGAATGAAAGAGCATGCCTATCTCACTCCTTATACAAGAAACAACTCAAAATGGATTGAAGAGCTAAATATAAAAGCCAGGACCTTAAAACTCTTAGAAAATAATGTAGGGAAAAATCTTAAAAATCTTGTGGTAGATGGGGGTGTCTTAAACTTTATACTCAAAGAACAAGCAATGAAAAAATAGATAAATGGGACCTCCTCAAAATTAAACACCTTTGTGCCTCAAAGGACTTTGTTAAGAGGCTGAAAAGGTAGCCTCCTCAATGGGAGAAAATATTTGGAAATGACACATCTGATAAGGTTTAATATCCATGATATATAAAGAGATCCAACAACTCAACAGTAAAAAGACAAACCACCTGATTAAAAAAATGGGCAAAAAACTTGAATAGACATTTGCCCAAAGAAGAAATACAAATGTCAAAAACCAAATGAAAAAATGTTCAACATCATTAGTGATTAGAGAAATACACATCAAAGCTATTAAA